>LZPO01066464.1:15058-36432 GCA_001675575.1 Neotoma lepida | reverse complement strand
TTTAATACAAGGTCTCACTATATAGCCCTGGCTGGCCTGGAACTCAAAAGATCTACCTGCTCCATCACCACACCCAACTTCAGTTCTCCCAAATCTTATAAATACTGTACCTTTTACTTCCACTGTGGAACACTACTGCCTCACCTAAGGTTTTTACGGCTGTGATAAGCATCATGACCAAAAGGAACTTGGAAAACAAAGGGTTTATTTCAGCTTTCAATTCTCAGATCACACTTCATCACTGAGGGAAGTCAGGGCAGGAACCTGGAGGCGGGAGCTAAGACAGAAGCCGTGGAGGGATGATGCTTACTGGCTTGCTCAGCCCGCTTTCTTATATAATCCAGGACCACCTGCCCAGGGTGGCACTGACCCCAGTGAGCTGGACCTACCCACATCGGCAATCAAGAAAATGTCCCACAGGCCAATCTGTTGCGGCATTTTCTCAATTGAGGTTCCCTTCCCCCAAATGACTCTAGCTTGTGTCAAGCTGACTAAACAAAACCAAAACCAAAATACCAACAAACAAAAACAAAAAACCTAACCAGGACAACTTCTAAGAACAAACTATCAAAGTGGTATTTTTCCCTTACTGCAGTTAAACAACAAGAAAAAAAAATTCAACAGGTTGTTTTATCAGTAGCTTATTTGGGAAGTGTTTAATTTTTTTAAATTTATTTATTTTGTTTTATATGTATGAGTGTTTTCTCCACACATAGGTATGTGCACCATGTGCATGCAGTGCCCAAGGAGGTCAGAAGAGAGCACTGGAGTCCCTAGAACTGAAAAACTATAACAGTCAGTTATGAGCCACCACGTTGGTGCTGGGAATGAAACCTGGGTCCTCTGTAAGAGTAGCCAGTGCTCTAAATCACTGAACTGCTCTCCAGCCTCCCTGGGAGGTGTCTTAAAGAAGGCACATTTGACAATATAGGAAGTGCCATCAAATTCTGACCAAGGTCTCCCAAGTGCTCAATTTGCAAGCAGTATACTGTTCTTGGGATCTTTGAGCCTTCTGCACAGTCTCCAATAACAGATGAGATGAACTCATATTAGGTTTTGCCTCAGATTTCTTATTTTTTATTGAACATCACAAATGATACATTTCATTCATGAGTACTGCCGAGGAGTATGAAGGCCCTATTTTGTAGAGAAATGAGAGTAGAATGTTGGTTTTGAGTGACAGGGGTAGAAGGGGGAATGGGAGAATGTAGGTCAAAGGGGATGGAGTTTCAGTTATGTAGGAAGATAAATCCAGAGATATAAGCATCATAAAGACAATAGTTAACAATATTATATATTCATTTGCCAAGAGAGTAGATTTAGGTGGTTCTATACATAAAAAAGAAGACAAAGAATTAAGATAAGTCTATTAAAACATCATGGTACTGGTGAGGTGGCTCAGTGGGTAAAGCAGCTGCCTCACAAGCGTAAGGACCTGGCCTGCGTGCCATGCCCAGAACCCATGGAAAGGCTCAGGAGATAGCTGAGCCACAGAGTTGTCCTCTGACCTTTGTACATGTATGATGGTACAGCCAACACCCCCATCATACATGCACACAATACTAATTTAAAATCAAAGAGAAAACCCCATCATGAGCCAGGCATGGTAACATGTGCCTTTAATCCCAGCAGAGGCAAGCAGATCTCTGAGTTCAAGCTATCCTGGTCTGCAGATAGAGTTCCAGGACAGCCAGGGCTACATAGAGAAACCCTGTCTCAAAAAACCGGGGGAGGCAGGGAGGAGAAAACCCCATTATGTTATGTACTTAAATGTAGGCAATAAAAAATTCTCTTTAAACTTGCTGCTAGTAATTACCCGTTGAATGGGTTATTTCATTTAATCCTTACAACAATGCTCTAACTAAGCAGTATGCCTATTTCTACTTTACAGAGATATGTAAATAATTCACAAGTCAGGGCTACCAAGAGTTGAAATGGGGCTTTGGACACAGGTGCTTAAGCCAGTTTGTGCTAACTATAATTAAATGTTTTTACCTCACGTCACTCTGGACCCGCATTAGGCATATGGTCACTTTGGAAACAACAAAACAAATACACTAAAAAGTGCTTATTCTCATGCCTAAGTGTTATGTAAATATTATATAACATCATATATTATTTATAAATATGTAATATATTATGTAGAAATTAGATATATCACTGGTATACAAATGCCATATCATTTATATTATATACTAGTATATTACACAATATATTAATATTACATATCAATATTAATAACACACTAGTATTATATTTCCATGGCAAATGACCACATACCTAATGAGTATTTAGAGTGATTTCAGACATACAATATAAATATATTGCAACAAATAAAACATCTATTATAATCCCTAAGTATGAGTCAGGGAAATAGGAATAATTGGAGGACATTTTTAAACATTTTTAATTTTAAAGACTTTTAAAAAAGCTACATGTGTATGTGAGTGTAGTACCTGTAGCATTGGATCAGGTGGTTGTGAGCCACTGAGGTAGGTGCTAGGAATAGAGCTCTGAACTTGGGCTCTTCACTGCTGAGCTGTTTCTCCAACTTCCCACCTTTTTGTTTTGAGACAGTTCTTAGCTGAACCTAAAGATCACTGGGCTAGGCTGGCCAGCCAATGAGCTTCAGAGATCTGCCTGTCTCTGGCCCCTCAGTGCTGGGATTATAGGTGCCATCTTCTAGGTAGTTCTGGGGGTCTGAACTCAGGTCCTCATGCTTGCCTGGCACTTTACTAACGGAGTAAGTTTTCCTGGAGCCAGAAGACCCTATTTTCTAGGCTCAAATGCCAATTAGCCAGCTGACGATGAAGAGCTAATGAGCTGTGTAGGAACATAATGTGTTCCACTAATGGTAGGGGAATATTTCCTCTGACTCAGCAGACGTGAGTTCCCTGGCTATCCCGGGTCTTTCTGTCACTTCTAAAGCCAGTGCTGCAGGTGCCTTGGGGACATGACAGGAGACTGGCCTCTGCCTCTCCAGGCTTAGAACAGGGCCTGATTGTTACAGTAGCACTGGCATTTTTACTCAGAGCCCTGAAAAGTGTGAGGAAAGAGGCTTTTGTTTGGAAAAGAAGGGATAAATAGGTAGAAGTTAGAATTTCTTAATTTTGTGGGAGCAAATTCTAAGCATTACAGCTGTTTCTGACCTAATGGAGTTGGAACACAGAGCCTGTATCCACTTCATAGGCTTTAATGTCTCCACAGGTCTCTCCAGCCTCTTCCCCATCCTGTCTCCATGCTGACACACAAGTGATGACTGCCCCCTTCTCTCCTGATATAAATGACACCCCTTTCTGCCAAGATTCTCCATCCTTAGGGTTTACAGTTTAAGCACTAATGTGGACAAAAGAAATAAAAAGAAATAGATGGTAATTATCGACAAATTCATTGCTGGGTTAATGTGTACATTTCCAGGGACAGCTACAATCAATCGTCTGTTTATTCTAACCTGAATTTCACTAGCTGCTTGGAGCCTGTTCCTTAGACAATCAGGTAGGTTTGAATTTCACATGGTAAGAGAATGGTCTTTGTAAAGGGCAGAGTCCAGACTTCAAATGATATTTTCACACAGTGACAATTCAGTCTTAATCAGATTATTGTTGCATTGCAATTGAAGAACATCACTAAAATTAACATTAATTTGTATAGTGTTTTTCTTCTGTACAGATACTATATGAATGAGATTTTTTTTTCACGTGCTAGAAGTCTCTGGATTGAGTTTTGAATGCTCAAAAGGTCTTTGGCATAGACCTAGGTATTACATATGGCTACTTTAGATAAAATATAGGGAATACAGATGTGTGGCTCAAAATGTGAAGTTTTTGAAAAAGGTGTGTGTGAAAAGTATTGCCTTCCTCTCAGCACCGTCTCTTTAGTCATCANCATTTACTAGTTTGGGTATTTTGTTGTTGGTATGTTTTGTTTTAAATTCCCACTCTGTAGCTCAGGCCAGCCTTGAATTCACCACATAGGCCACCCTGCCCTCAAACTTGTGGCAGACCTCCTGCCTCAGCACTCCAAGTGTTGAGATTACAGATGTGCCATCCCTACACAGGCAGGTTTTTTGTTTTTGTTTGTTGTTTTCAATTGCTTGCTTATTTTTGTATATTTTTTCCCTTGAGTTTGTTTTTATTTTTCATTTTAGTATTTTTTCCTTTTATTAATAATAGATTTTTTCTGACATATTATATCCTGACTTGGTTTCCCTCCCTTGACTCCTCCCAGTTCCTCCCCACCTCCCCCTAATCTGGATCCACCCCGTTTCTGTCTCTCATTAGAAAACAAGCAGGCTTATAAGGGATAATATAAAATAAAATATAATACAGTAAGATAAAATAAAAACTAACCCATCAGAACAGGACAAAACAAACAGAAGGAAAAGAGCCTAAGAGAAGGCACAAGAAACAGATACAGATGCAGAGACCCACTCAAGTGTTCATACACCAGGAACCTTGTAAAAACACTAAACTGGAAACCATAATGTATACCCAAAGGATCTGTAGGGTAAAAAGAGAGGAAAAATATGAATAAAATATAAATAAAAAAAAGACAAAAAAAGCCTGACGGGACATTATGAGACCAGGAACCTCCAAAGATGCCATTGAGTTCGTTTTCTGTTGGCCATCACTGCTTTGTAAGTGGCCTACCCTTAAGAGTAGTTTGTTTCTTCAGTAAGTCTCCCTTGGAGAAAACTAGACTTTTCATTCGCAGGTGGTTATCAATTGGAGATTTCTTCTGGGTTGGGGGTGGGGGCTTCTGTCCACTTTTTTCAGCTCTAGGACCCCACCTGGTGCAAAACCATTCAGGCCCTCATTTTTGGTATTTTGAGACAGGATCACACTATGTAGGCCAGGTTGGTGATCCCCCTGCCTCAGCATCCTGGAATCTGGAATTCTAAATGTGTACCATCACCCTCAGCTGTGAGGTTTTTTTCTTTTTCTTTTCTTTTTTTTAATGCATTGCAAATATTCTTTCCCTGTCTTTATTTGTAAAACATAGTGTACTCTACCCACTGTTCTGCATCTTTTTCTAGCCTAACACTATGGAGACATTGTTCTCCCTTCTATACTTGCAAAATAATCTGTTGTGTGACTTATTTGACCAGTCCCCTACGGAGAGACATTTGATCTGTCTCCAGCCTTTCCTGTTGGAAACGAGCCTGTGGTGAATTCCTTTGTGCATACATCATTTTGAATGTGTGCGAGCATATCGGCTGACAATTCTCAGAAGTGGCGTTGCTAGGTCAAAGGGTACACGTTTATGATTTTCATGGAAACTGCCTAAATGCCTCCATGACAGCAGCATAAGTTCACAGCCTCAGCCTTAAATCTTTCACAACAGAAAGCTTGCAGATATTTAGGCAGCCACATCAGCCACACGAGGAAAGAAGGCAAGATGCAGAAAGTGGGGCAACTGCTTGATTCCAGCTTCACTTTAAAGTAAACATCAGTACCAAACAGAGCTTGAAAACTAACGCTATGTGGGGATGAGCAACTTGCCAGTGTACTGGCAGTGTTCCACGATGGAGCTGAAGCCCATGTGACCCCAAAGCTCCTACTTAGCCATCAGCCTCCAGTTCACCTGCAGTCTAGCCCTAGCCCTGCAGAAACTTGTATCTGACCATATCATGACCTTATATGTAGGAAAAGTGGAGTCAATAGCTATTGAGAGTGAAAAGTGAATGGATGAATTGACAGGGATTTGTGAAGAGGACTCAGAAAAGCAGAAGAAGAATGAGGATCCAAGAAACAACAGAAAATAAGAAGTAGCTCAGGCCACACTAGGCTTGGGGAGTGTTGGCCTGTGGTGACAGTCTCTCAGGTTTGTAGGAAAGGCAAACAGTAAAACAAAGTTTAATTGTGTAGCATGAAGTCAAGCTTCCACAAGGCTGGCTCGTTCAAGCTCATGGGCAGTTAGTTTCACATCAAGTTTGAAAGGATATCACACCCCCTGGGAGGTTTACCAATATTTATTTAAAAGCATCAAACTCCTCATGTGTGAGATCTGGGTTGTGTAAGTGTTGGTAGGATTGGGTCATAATTTTTTTAATAGAAGTACTGAAATGTGGTGTTGACATATTCGAGTTATGAGTGTAAATGTCTCCCATGTGCTTTAGTGACCTCAGAAGGTTTGGTAATTATCTTCTTTGACCCTCTTCTTGGGAATTTACTTGAAGTTATGGAGTGTATTTTGGGGGGAGTATTGCATTCTTAGGTGTAAGTCCAAGGGTGTCCAAACTTTGCCCTCTGAAAATGAAGATGTGAAAAAAAAAATCCCTAAGAATTAAGCATTGCAAAGGTAGGAGAAATTTGCCAGATAATGCTGGTGTGTGTTACCAAGTGCTGTCCATGTTGTATGTCTCTGTTTCTTAGCCTGTGGGAATGAATGGTTTACAGTGTGCTGATGATTCTTCAGCCCTCAGGAAACAGCCAAGAAGGGTGTCAACAGCCCGAGCCCTTAGGGAGAAGCTTCCATCCTATGTCATATTCTGTGTACATGAAAGAGGGCAGCAATGGTGTGTGCAGGCCATTACTCTGTCATTTCTACCAGTATATTCTCGGACTGACAGAGCTTCTACTGTCAGCCACCCTAATCAATAAAGACCTGTGCCACAGTGTCCTCCTTAAGGCATTTTCTTTGATTATTTCTTTATTATCATTGATAATGACAATGACTTTTTCCTTTTTTTTCTGTCGATATGCTGATTTTCTTGTCTTTTTATATTTTCCCATTACTCTGATAAAAAAAAATACATAGTTTCTTTCCGTTAATTCCTTTTCTTTTTCTTGCCCTAGGAGAGATGGTTATAGGAAGCTTTAGTTACTGTGCACTTGTGTGTATGGGGCACACGTTTGTGTTTATGTATATGTTTCAACATACTGAGAGACAGCACACATTGATAACTGAGAATGTAGGTTTTGGGGACTGGAGAGGTAGGTCAGAAGTTTAAAGTATGTACTGCTCTTGCAGAGGATCTGAATTCAGTCCCCAGAACCTTTGTGGGAAGGCTTATACCTAGAACTCCAGCTCCAGAGGATCTAACGCCCTTCCTAGCCTCCTTGGGCAGTGTGCACTCATGTATGCTACGCTCATCCCCACTACACACATATTATAAATATATACTTTTAAAATTAGAGGCTGGAGAGATGGTTCAGCATTTAGGAGTATTTTCTGTTCTTTCAGAAGACCCAAATTCAATTCCCACCATCCATATGGTGGCTCACAACTGTGACGCCAGTTCCAGGGGTCCAGTGGCTTCTAGTATTAAAGGCATGTGCACATACCCCCCCCCACATACACACATGCACACACACAAAAAAGCAAAAATAATAAAAATAAATATTTAGAAAAATTTTAAAATGAATCTTTAAAAAAAAAGAATGTAGGTAANCTGTGCCTAGCTTTAATCCCAGCACTCGGGAGATAGAAGCAGGTAAATCTCTGTGTTCAAGGCCAGCCTGAGTTTCAGGCCAGCCAGGGCTGCATAGAAAGACCCTGTCTCAAAACAAAACAAAACAAAGTGTAGGTCCTGACAGGTGTGGTGGCACATAGTTGTAATTCCAACACTAGGAAGATGTAGCAAAAGAATAATAGTCCCTGTTTCAAAAATGTAAAGAAAAGAAAGAATGTGACTCTGTAGATGGACTGTCTGGGTTCAAATCCTGGTTCAAGCTTATTTATTAACTATGTTACTTTGAACCAGTCACTGCCATTTCTTTGCCTCATCTGTAAAGCTGGGTTAATAGTGATGTCTGTTCCATAAAGTTGTTCTGAGGAATCGACAGGTTAGCATATATAGTGCATCTAGATAGAGCTTAAATACTGCCCCAGACAAGGATGGTACACTGGACTGCCAGCCAAATGCAGTCCACTACTTGTTTTCTAAGTAAAGTTTCAGTGGAACACAGACTTGAACATTCATTATGCATTTTCTGTGGCAGCGTTCTCAGTACAGCAAGATGAGAAAGCTTGTACTTAAATTTCTACATTAAGTTTGCCTTTAGATTTTATTGCATTAGCTGGGTGGTAGTGTCACACACCTTTAATCCCAGCACTCGAAAGGCAGAGGCAGGTGGATCTCTGTGACTTTGAGGTCAACCTGGTCTACAAAGCAAGTTCCAGGTCAGTCAGAGCTGCTACACAGAGAAACTGTCTTGAAAAAGAAAAAAAATTATTTCATTTACTTTATGATGGTCAAAAAGAACTTTAACAGAAATTCAGGTAGTTAGAAAACATAGATTTTTAAATTTAACCTCTATAGGTCATTTTTAGTTAATTTGTAGTTCAATTACATGAAATATTGTTTAAGTTCACCTCTGCTCAAAATGAGGACCCTATTAATATCTACTGGTAGATAGAATCACACTTTGAGGTTGAATTGGAGTCATGGTAGCAGGACAGTGCATTCACACACTGTGATGGGGGATGGGTAAAACCATCCAGAATAGCTCCCTGGTGTCCTTGGATGTAGAATAGGACTGGGAAGAAGGCAGGGAAAGAAAATGAGTGTGCTGGACCACTCTGTTGGGCAGCCTCATGCTGTCGCCCCACTGTTTTCCTAGGTCGCCTAACAGTAGATTTCAATGGCTATGCTTATGAGATAGATAAAGGTGCTGTGATCTGAAGAGGGAGGACATCTCAGTAGAGGAATTAAAGTAAAAGTTCTAAGACCCTCGAGCCTCCACAGTAGCAGCACAGAACAGGCCAGAAGCACTTCCTCGGGATACTGTAGAAAACTACCAAGATTGGCTGAGGCCCTCGGGATCCTGCATGGCATAGCATAGGAGATACTGACCTGAGTGTTTCTCCTTGCTGGGTAGAAACTTTTCATTTCCGATCAGGGAAATGAACTTGATTGGATAGCCTCCACCATAATGTGGATTTCAGGTATGTTAGCTCTGGTTCCAATCCTTCCAGTAATGCGGCCTGG
Source organism: Neotoma lepida (assembly GCA_001675575.1). Lineage (NCBI taxonomy): Eukaryota > Metazoa > Chordata > Mammalia > Rodentia > Cricetidae > Neotoma > Neotoma lepida. Next base: position 27,500 of record LZPO01066464.1, on the reverse strand, counting down.
TATTTGGTTTCTTTGTGTGCCTATCACAACGGTGCTTGCCACAAAGGTTCTGTTGGTTCAGCTGTCACAACAAATTTGTCAGTTTATAACAGAGTCAGAGAGAATGAGCATCAAAGGATTAGGCCCAGAGCAGGGTAAGATTTAATGAAACAGAGGGCTCAGAAACCAGACACATCCTTNAACAGCTTTGGGTGGAATCAATGCGTCTGTCCTCAGCACTTATTACATAATGATACAGACCAGGCCACAGGCTGGCTCCTGTGTGTGGACCAAACAAAAGCATCTCACTGCATGCAAGCCAGGGTGCTAGAGGGCGTGTTCTATCTTGTCTGCTTTGAGGAGGGGGTTCTTGTGTATGGAGATGCTTGGGTTCGAGGAACTGTAGAAGTACCAAGTTGTAGTTGATGAGGAGGTAAGTATTGCTTGAATTTTCCTACAGATAATAAGCCCTAAGGTAGCAGCGAAGAGCCCTTCCTTACGGTTTGCTATAATCCCTGTGCCCAGTCCGGAGCCTGCCTAGGACAGACATCGATGGATACTTGATGGAAAATGAAATTGAAGCCAGAAGTGGAATGAAACATTTTTTATTTTTTTATTTTTAAAATCTTTTTTCATTATTTTCCATTATGTATATGGGTGTGTGTGGCTGTGGGAATGTGCACATGGGTGTAGGTACCTGTAGAGGCCGAAGGTGTCTGATCTGCTGGAGCTGGAGCGCCAGGTGGTTTGTGAGACACCTGATGTGGGTGCTGGGAACCAAACTGGTCCTCCTGAAGAGTAGCACATGCTCTAACCTCGGAGCCATCTCTGCAGCATGGAAACTTTTTTGTGTATAAAAGTTACCAGTCGTGCCAGGCAGTGGTGGCGCATGCCTTTAGTCCCAGCACTCGGGAGGCAGAGGCAGGCAGATCTCTGTGAGTTCGAGGCCAGCCTGNTCTGCAGAGTGAGTTCCAGGACAGCTAGGGCTACCCATGGAAACCGTCTTGAAAAACAAAGCAAAATTCTATATAAAAACCTGCGCGTGTGTTTTGGGTGTATCAACACCTATCCTCCCAGCTTTCTGCTTTGGAAGGATGAACCCTGGGAATGCACCCAGCAGGCACAGGTGGGTGAACACGGCTTGCTTCATTTCACTGACAGTACTGATCACTATAGTAACTATTTCATCAGGAAATGTCACTGGGAAAACATCTGTGATTAATCCAGTAATGCACTTCCGTGTTAACTCTGAAGGCAGTTACTATCAGGACAGCCTGTGTGTGAGCAAAGGGAGCAGCTTTATCATGATGGATTTCCCTGTGGTCCTGGGAAAGCACTTTCATTATGCTGCCTTTCTTGCTGGTGTTTTGAAATTTTCATTCATGATGAATGAGGTAGGGAAGGGAGATGAAGAGAGACCTCTCTCAGTTTGGTCATATGAGCCCTTGACACTGACAGCCTGTCCTTGGTCACTCAGAAAATTGTTGCCGAGTTTTGCTTTTTCATCTCTGGACCTTCCTGTAAGAATCTCACTCAGTCAGTAGAGCAAGGTGGAGTGATATATGATCTTTCTGTCTCTGCCCCCCTCACACTACACACACACACACACACACACACACACACACACACACACACACCTGTCTCTTATACACATCTAGATTGCCAAAACTGCCCTTTTCCAGACATAGGCAACATGCATTTCTGGTCAAGGTTTGGCTGTCTCCCAGACTCTGCCTCTCTATACATAACCTACACCTGTCTCTACCACATGCCTCCAACAAAACCATGCAGGTCTCTCTCTCAACCCAAACCCTTACTCATATTTTCTGTCTTCAGGATCCGCATGATTCACCAGTGGTACCCAAGACCCTCCTCCCTCTTACTGTCACTGCATCCAGCTTTTCTCTCTCCTAGCTGGGGTCCTAGTGCACTGAACTAAGCCCCTAGCCCTAAGAAGGAGGCTTTTCAAAATCCACTCCTGACCTGTCAACTCCTGTGTTCACAGTTTTTTTTCACATTTTTTATTTTGTTAAAATTAGCAGATTGAAGCCGGGCAGTGGTGGTGCATGCCTTCAGTCCCAACACTCAGGAGGCAGAAGCAGGCAGATTCCTGTGAGTTCGAGGCCAGCCTGGTCTACAGAGTGAGTTTCAGGACAGCCAGGACTACATAGAGAAACTCTGTCTCAAACAAACAAACAAACAAACAAACAAACAAACAACAAACAAAGAAAAATGATCATACAGTGTATACTCTTTTGTCTCCTTTTATGCAGCATTATTGTTTTGAAAATTGGTGAATTGTCAGGTTGTTACACTTATGCTACTTTGTTTGTTTGTTTGTTTGTTTGTTTGTTTGAGTCAGATCCCATGGTGTAGCCCTGGCTGGCCTGGAAAGTCATTATGTAGACTAGGCTGGCTTTAAACTTGTGATCCTCCTGCCTCTGCCTCCTGAGTGTTGGAATTCTAGGTGTGTACCACTATGCTCGGTACAGCATTCCATTGTATGAATTACCTCATTGTGCCCATTCACCTTCTGATGAAAATTTAGCTTAGTTTCTAGTTATCACAAATAAAGATGCTGTGAACATTTATGTATGCACGTCTCTACAAGTGTTTTCTCTTGGTAAAATAAGGAGACATGTCTGTGCTATATTACTTGTATGCATTTTAACTTTGGTGCTGAGAATTGAACCCAGAGTCTTGTGTCCTCTGAGCACAGGCAGTACTTCTGAGCTGTACACCACTCCCCGTAATATGTGTACCTAGTCAACTCATTAACAAAGCCCTGTTCACAGTTCTGGTCCTTCATGCTTCATTCTAAGCTCATCAGCGCCACCTACAGGCTCCTCCATGATATCACTCCAGCCTGACCTCCAGCTCTCCTTCCCTGAAGCCTTCAGACCGCCCTGGGCATTCTTTGGGAACTCCAAGCTGTTCCATGTGGTTCAGTGCTTGCGAGATCTCTTCTCACTGTGGTTATGTGACTGTTGAAGTGCTTCATGTGACTCTGTGATACCAGAGGGCAGAGTCTGTGGTTTTCATGTTTGTTCAGAATCTGCCTTTATATATCACTATGTGTTTAATTGGAAAATTTTCTTTTCTGTTTGTTATAAACCATACTCATTAGAGTGTCTGTTGAGGTCAGATTGAAAACATGGCTCTTACTTTGTGTTCTCTAATTATGACAGAGTGACTATTTTAAATGATTATTAGTGCAGTTACTGACTTGAAAGGAGCTATGAATGTGGAATGGGAAAGGGTGGGGTGATGGTGGAAGTAGGTTAGAAAAATGAGCTACAAGGTCCTTTTCTGCCACAGTAGCAGTTACTTGAAATGCCCCAAGTCAAAATACCATAAAGTATAAATCATATAGGTACCTAGGGGAAAGCATTCTTCCAGCGGGGTGTGGTGGGGCACACTCATAATCCCAGCATTGGGAGGGTGAAGCCAGAGGATCCTCCCCAAACAGCTGAAAGATTGAAAATATTTGCCCCAGAGGAGGGGAAACCGGAAGAGGAGACCGGAATGTTACTTATCTCCCGTGATGGCTACTTAACTCCCGTGATGGCCAGGACACAAGTCTTTAGATCATGCGCATGTGTAACCCGGCTAGGGAAAGGGAAGTAAGAAAAACACCTTTTAGAGGTGGGACAGGGAAGGAGAAGAAAATATCACCTGCAGCTCCCCTCCCCTTGTGATTGGTTTTTCCTCTTTTCCTTCTCTTCTTCCTTCCTTTCCTTCCTTTTACCTTAGCTGTGGTCACCTCTAACACCAAAACCTGGCTTTGTGGACTGTCGGCTACACAGCAGACCTTGCTTCCCCTTGTTTGACTAACCTAACATGAAGGCCGATCTTTTGTTTGCCCTTACAGGTTCTGTCACTGGTCAGCACATGGTCTTCACAGTCCCAGGGCAGTAGCTCACCCAGTGGAATATATTTTTAGACGTTTAAATTGTTTTCCAGCTTCTGCTGTTAGAAAGAGTATTTGGATGAGTCCCTGCCTCACTTTCTAGAGGTTTTGGATAAATTTCCAGTAGTAGGAGTACTGGTTCACAAACCCAGGAGTACAAACATGTCACCTAGCTGTTTGCTCTAAACTGTACCAAGCACTCTCACAGCCATTCTTTAATGTGCTGGGATGCCTCACACGACTCTGAGATGGAGGGGCACTCACTGCCATGTTACATGTCAGGCCCTGAGAACTCTGCCCCCAAGGCTGTGCCCATGTTACATGTCAGGCCCTGAGAACTCTGCCCCCAAGGCTGTGCCCATGTTACATGTCAGGCCCTGAGAACTCTGCCCCCAAGGCTGTGCCCATGTTACATGTCAGGCCCTGAGAACTCTGCCCCCAAGGCTGTGCCCATGTTACATGTCAGGCCCTGAGAACTCTGCCCTCAAGGCTGTGCCCATGTTACATGCCAGGCCCTGAGAATTCTGCCCTCAAGGCTGTGCCCATGTTACATGTCAGGCCCTGAGAACTCAGCCTCCAAGGCTGTGCAGATGCAAGAGGAGCTAGCACAGACTTAAATGAACCACACGCTTCCCAATGTTCTGAATTTCATTTCTCCCTGTCCTGTAACATGACATGAAACTCAGGTTGAGCTGTCCCTGTAGCACTGTTCCCACGGTGCTAGCCTTTACTGTAAGGGCTTCTATTGTGGAGCCTTTCCCTCAGGGGCCACTCTCAGTCTAAACCCAAGGACCACACAGAGACAGCTAAAGAGGAGAAAGGGTGAGAACAAGAGAAACAAAGTAGTTGTGATAAATTAGAATATGGGACAGAAGTCTTGACAGGATGCTCAGGAGAAAGCTGGGTTAGAGGTCCCTAATGTTTAATGTGAGGTGTTTGGGTTGATGATATTTGGAGTGGCTTTGATTAGGAGTGACGGTCGTGGTTTGATTGAACCATTAAATCTACTTGATGTCAATAAACTTTCTCAAGATAGCTAAATAATAACTCTGTTCTCTCTTTTCTACTTATTTTTCAACTAAATGCTCAAAAAGTACCTTCAAATGAGGATCCTTCCACTGGAGAACAAAGCAAGTTCTGTGTGGCCCAACCCACAGCATGTACACCAGGAAGAGAAGCTGCCCTTTATGGCAATGAACAAAGGGCTAGCCATGCCCCATTAGAGAAGCCCAAGGCTTCAGTGGTGCCTACAGCCAATGGTGTTAAATCCTGCCACCAACCATCTCTGGCAAATGATGAGGCCCCTAGAAAGGATGCCACAGACCAGTCAGGACCCACAAAGAAGACTGAGCCTCTAGTGCAAGGGGAAGAATCTGAGCCACCTCAGCCAAGAGGCAAAGATGAGACGCTGGGAACTGAGGAAATGAAGAAAGATGTAGAAACAAGGACAGAGGTCCAGTCTTTAAAAGAAACCACCGAGACTGAGCCTCTAGGAACAGAAGCCAGGAGCCAGCCTCCGAGGACACCAGGAGAGAGGGAGTCCCCTGGAGTGGGAGAGGACACTGAGACTCCACGAACTACTGGAGTGACAAAACTTCTAGAAACAACTGAGAATGCTCTGCCTCTGGAAATAGCTAAGGAGCTACCACCTGAAGAAGCAACGGGAAAAGATGCACAGCCCCAGACTGTAGAAGCGATTCCCAAAGACAACAGCTCTCCAGAAATAGTGGAAGGATATCAGTCTGTGGGACAAGTTGAACAAAAGGAACTTCAAGAGACCTTGAAGGACAAACAGTTCCAGCTTGTAGAAGCAAGTCCCAAAGAGAACAGCTCTCCCAAAGTAGCAGAAGGAGGTCAGTCTGCAGAAAGCAGTGAAGAGCAGCGACCTCAGGAAACACCATGCAAAGACAAGCAGCCCCAACTTCTAGAAACAGTTCTCAAAGAGAANGAAACACCACAAATGCCAGACAGAAGCGAACTTGTGCAAACTCCTGGAATGAACCAGCCACTCTGTGAAACTCCTGATGGGACCAGGAACGCCCGTGAATCTCAACCCGAAGCAACAGCTGGAAGCGGGGAGCAGGTGGCAGGAACGGCAGAGACAGCACCAAATGTGGAAATGACCAGAGAAATTCACACCGATGAAGAAGAGCAATGCATTGAAGGTAAAAGGTGGCTAGCTGAGGGTCTGACTGCTTGGACAGGCTCCAACGGGATGGAGGCCAGCTCTGGGGCCAGAGATGCTGAAGTATCTCTCAGGTGGTTGAAGTTCACTTGACCCAAACAAAAGACTTCCATAATTAGGAAACACATTCCCTCAAGGCTNCTCAGCTCCCAGCAAATCGTTTCTAAAGCACAAAATTTAAAATGTGTCAAAATTTTAAAAATTTATTTTATTATTAATATCTGCCTAGATGTCCATGTCCATGTGGGTGTGTGCAGGAATGCACANGAGTTTGAGGCAGAATCTCTCTATCTGTAGCTTATTGATTTAGTTAGTTCTAACTAACTGAATGAGGACTCTGTCTGGCTCATGAGCTCTAGGGATCTGCCTGTCTTTTCTGCATTACAGATGTGCTCTGTTGTACCCAGCTTTTTATGTAGACTCTGGGGATTTGAACTCATGTCTTCACACTTGTGTAGCAGGTACTCTTATCCACTTAGGGAATTTTGCATCCTGACTTTACAAGCAGGCCAAGAACCAGGGATGTTAAATGACATGACATTGGCCACTCACTCAGAGGCTCTGGACAATGAGTAGAATGCTGGTGTGACAGCACCAAAGAAACCTACTGTGTAGAGCTTGAGGGCAAAAATTGTCCCTAGGGGGTAACATGTTTTCAGTGTGTCTTTGTCAGGGTTACTATTGCTATGATGAAGCACCATAACCAAAAGCAAGTTAGGGAGGAAAGGGTTTATCTAGCTTACACTTCCATACCATAACCCTTCCCTAAAGAAAGTCAGGACAGGAACTCAAAACAGGGCAGGAACCTGGAGGCAGGAGCTGAAACAGAGACCATGGAGGGGTGCTGCTTACTGGCTTGCTCCCCATGGCTTGTTCAACTTGCTTTCTTATAGAACCCAGGACCACCAGCCCAGGCATGGTACCACCCACAATAGGCTGGGACCTCCTCCAACAATCACTAATTAAGAAAATGCCTTACAGACAGATCTTGTGGAGGCATTTTCTCAACTGAGGCTCCCTCCTCTCAGATGACTCTAGCTTGTGTCAAGGTGACATAGAACTAGCCAGGATACACTGCTAAGCAAGCGTCTCTTACTGTCTCCTTCGGCTGCTTTTTCTAGGTGAGACAGGAGAACAGGTGGAAGCAAAGATGAAAAATGAGGAAGAAAGTGAAGAAGCTAAAGCCAAAGAAAAGGAAACAGGACAAGCTGTGGATCTCGGAGCGGCAGGGGACAGCGATGGAAGGGCTGGTGCACACAGCATGTCATAGCAAAGGGCAGGAAAATTTGCAGCTGTGGGGGCGGATGCCGTCTTTCAGTGGCTACATTGTTTATACAAGGAGTGAGGCTGTAGACTGACTGTGGGAACAGGAGAATAAATGCTGGTTTTGATTGTGTTAGGCCATAAAACTGCTAAGCTAGACAGTCTTTTTAGGTACTTAGGATAATTATGCATTCAAAGTGACAATAGCCAGAGCCAATAAAAACTGTAAGACCATTTAAGAATGTGAAGGTGATTTTCTTCCTTTCGGGATAAAATGAGACCCTGAAGGGAAAGAATAAACGTTTAGATGTAGTGGGGCTAGAGAGTGGATTTAGCAATGTTTAAGGAATTCATGATGGCAGAGTTACATAGTTATAATGATGAAATAAGAGTGAATACTCCCAGAACACAGGACAAACTACACCTAATATTTCTGTCTTGTGATGAGAATTAGAGCTACTGCTGGGGTGCTGTCACTGGGGTGCCGTCACTGGGGTGCCTCCCTGAGGTGCCATCCCTGGGGTGCCATTGCAAGGTTTGGCATTTTCACAGTGAAAGGGTCTACAGGAGAATGTGCCATTTTGAACTGGCTGATGATTTTATTCTTACTAGAGGTGTTTCAGTTGGTGATTTTTTTTGTTTGTTATACTTACTAACAGTGAAATAATTTTAAATTATTTGACCTTTAATGCATTTCTGAGGCAGTAACAAATAAAACGAACCCAGCTTCAGGGCTATGGAGACAGCTTAGCAGTTCAAGTGTTTGCTGCTAAGCAAAAGAGTAGGGGTTGGAGCCTCAGAAACCACTCTGGGGGTGGGAGCTGCCTGTAAATCCAGCCCAGAAGGCAGTGACATATGGGGGAAAAGGCAACAAACAAACAAATAACAACAAAAACCCAACAAGAATGCCCTAGCTCTATTGTTTATGTGGAATCTTNCTGAGCCCTGCTCCCCCTTAAATGACTGCAAATTAGCATTAGTTTAAATGTGAAGAACAGCTAAGAGGTCAAGATTTTAAATGCATTTATGTATCAGAGTCATTTTTCCAGAATTCTTAAAGTGAGCAAGGGACTTTGGTGATGACTATGTGAATCACAGTATGTCGGTTCATTTGTTCTTTGTTAAGTGCTCTGTGTTTCTGAATATCAAGGTAGGCCTATGGAAAATTGATTATACAATTTTAATACATATTTTTAAGGTAACCACTGAGATGGACTAACTAGCATTTTTTTTTGCTTTAGTGTCTACATTAAAATTAAATGATGCATAAGGCGAGCCATGGCTAACCGTGACAATATAGAGAAGATTATCACTGTTCTGACTTCAGTGTTAGCTTATTCCCCTGACAACACACCCACATAGACAAGAGCAGATGACACCATACTGTCTGCAAAACAGAGGCTGGACTGATCATTGAGAACAAGCAGTTTTATGTGTCCTTGAATCCAGGCGTTTGGTTCCTTCAATAGACTACTGGCTCCTCTATGTATCTGTTGGGTCAGTGGAAGACTACCAAGAAGCAATATATTGAAAATGTGACTTTGTGTGACACTATTTTCTATTTGGTAAATGGGAAAATCCATTTTCATGTCAAGATTGCTCAAGTTCAATACTAGCCTTCTGTTAAATATAGTTCTCCAAACAAGATTTTTAGGTCAGAAAGTCTTATTAGTGGAGAATTTATACAACATACATTTCAAATTACATTTGTTTAATCTAGGAGGTTTTCCTGATTAGGAGATATCCACACATGTATTCAGTAAGTAGAAAATGTCAGAGCAGGCGAGTATGTGCAGCAATGGATATGCTTGACTCCCATTCCAGAATACATACATACACATCAGTAGATCATGTTTTACTTAATAGTTGACAATTCAAAAAGAATTTAAATGCAAGGGCTTAATATAAAATATCTGTGAGCATTCTTTTTGTTTTATTTGTTTTTTTGAGACAGGGTCTCACTATGTAGCGCTAGCTGTCCTGGAACTTACTGTGTAGACCAAGCTGGCAGTACTACTCTCAGAGCTCAGAGCTCAGACTGCCTGTCTCCTGAGTGCTGGGACTAAAAGTGCATTCCACTACACCCAGATATCAGAGACCATCTTAACAGCTGGATCTTCCTNTATAGCAAGCACTCAGACAGAAAGATTAAATTAATAGGCACAGGCACAAAAGTCCATTCTTCATCAGGTGGCTTATCTTTTTTTTCATGTATGTGACTGGGTCTCACTCTGTAGTCTTTGCTACCCTGGAACTTACTATGTAGGCCAGGCCAGCCTTGAACTCACAGATATCCACTTGTCTCTGCCTCTTGAGTGCTGGGATTATAGGTGTTTTCCACTATTCCTAGCTCAAAACTCTTCCTTTCTTAAAATTTTGTTTTGAGATAGGGTCTCACGCAGCCCAGGATGACCCTGAGCCCCTGATCCTCCTGCCTCCATTTCCTGAGTGCATACTATCATAGCATGTTTATACAAAAGCCATTTTTGAAAGAACTCTCTCTCAAAAGTAAGATATAGCTTTAATATAAAAGTTTTAAAAATTGCCCACTAATCCCCTGTTTTCTTTAGCCACTCAAGTTCTTTCCCACTTTTAGACATCTGTATACATTTTTGGTACTTTCTGTACTTTTATCTTTAATGTGGCTACTAAGACATTAGAAACCTTTTAAAAAATTAAGGATTTGTTTATTTATTTTTGTTTTTTTGAGACATGGTTCCTCTGTGTAGCCCTGGCTGTCCTGGCCTCCAATTTACAGAAATCCACCTACCTCTACCTCCTGAGTGCTGGGATTAAAGATGTGCACCATTACAACCCAGCAAGGATTTACTTTTAAATTACATGTATGTGTATGTGTGGGGGTATGTGGGCATGAATNCAGGTGCCACAGAGGGCATTAGAGTCCCTGGAGCTGGAGTTAGGAGAGATTGTGAGCCAAGTGACATGAATACTTGGCATTGAACTCTGGTCCTCTGCAAGAGGAGTAAGTGCCCTCAACCACAGATCCATCTCTCTAGCCTGAAATTTTTTTCTTCTTTTAGATTAAGAAAAATGTTTGGCCACTTTGTAGCCCAGTTTTATCCTATTAAACAGTTTCCAGGGCTGAAAAGATGGCTCAGTGGTTAATAGTACTCGCTGCTATTGCAAAAGACACAAATTTGGTTCCCAGCACCCACAAAGCTGCTCACAGCTGTCTATAATTCTAGCTCCGGGGGATCTGATGCTCTCATAGGCACCAGGCATACATGTGTTGCACATACACATATGTAGGCAAAACACTCATACAAAAATAAAATAAAAATAAATCTTAAGAAAAGATAACTTTATTATATTCTGTACCTAACTGGGAAGGAAATGGTGAATAAATGCTTTCTGCAATAGACAATCAGTTATGCTAGCCTCAAATCTAGGAAATACCCAGGCCAGACCTTGAAACTCTTGGCTGGAAGTGTTAACCACTTGGGAGGGCCAAAGGATAGAAGTGTGTGGTTGACTCCTGTGGTCAACCACAGTCCACACCGTGGTATTCTTCTCCATTTGGCCTTTATATACTAAGAGCTCAAGTGTAGCTCATAGTTTTTGAAGCAGTCAAAACACTCATCCACTGTTAATAAATGTTTTATTACAAACTTGGCCTTGAATTAAGAGGTGCTTTTTAAAGGGAAATGCTTTCTCAACACTTAAAAGGATCAGAGAATGCTGGGTGGCATAGTCAAATAACTATGTCTGGGTNACATTTGTGCTTTCAGACTCCAAGCATATGGTTTCTATATATTTTCTATAAAGACAGTTGGGTTCCAGCTCTCACTGGAGAGTCTCTGGCCCAGGGGTGACCTTTCCAACCATCATCTCACCTCAGTGGCTCAGTCGGAGGATGACCAAGGAGTTATTTCAACTAGTAATTATTTTATGGATTAGTTTCCTGAATATCAGAGGTGTTGATCACTTGAGGTGAGGGGGCCTAGAAACAGATTTCTATCTAGGTACTCTCCAGATATACATGGACTATTTAGGCAACTAGGGACAACTTTATCAAAACCCTTTTCTCAGTAACAAATGAAGTTTCACTGAAGAAACTTCAGAAAACGTAAAGTTTAGAAATAAATGTTATTCATGATATAATCAACTAAAAATCATTGCCATTAACATGCATGTACATGGGGGAATATTTTCCTTTTTTTTTTTTTCAAAACACGACTCTTACTGAAATATTGCGCCTACTGACTGGGAATAGCTCTTCTGGAGTCTGTTCACAAGAACTCCCTAGAGAGATCAGTGAGAGATGGCTCCAGTGATACTTGCTTTAACAATAGCTATCAATTTGTGCTACAGAGGAAGCAACTGTACCTAGTGCATCTACACTTGGCTGACAGTAAGTTATGGCTTAGAGCAGTTGAATAGTGAACAAAATGGGGCATTTCAAACTATGATTACTTTTCCCCCTGGGGCAGGGATTAAACCTAGGACCTTATACTTGAAAGGGAAGCACTCTACCACTGAGCTACATCTCCAGCTTGGAATTCCTTTTAAAAGTAATTATGAAGCCTGAAGGATTGCTGCTGCCAGGCAAACAGGAGAAGTTAGGAGACTCTAAGTCTTTTTGAGGTCTGGCTCCTCTTTATTTTTCTCCACAGGAGCCAACACAGATTTGGCATTATATGAATACTTGTCTATGACAAATGTTCCTTACCATTGTGTAACCATGGCAGTTTTCTTATGACTAAGTATAATCAGCTGTAGGAGAAATTATGGCCAATTTTTTTTATAGAATTATTTTGTATCATTGGCTCAACATTTAGAACTTTGATTAAACAAATATGTTATTAGAATTAATAAAGTATTTGAAAGCCTACTCTGGTCTATTAGTTTGAACTGTTAATACACAGACAGAAATTTCTTTTGATATATTGTGCCCTTCAGAAAAAAGCAGACTCTATATATTCTGAGGTAATGACTATGACAATAGGCTGAGTGTGGTGGCATCTTTAATTCCAACACTTGAGAGGCAGAGACAAGTGGATCTCTGTGAGTTTGAGGCCAGCCTGGTCTACAAAGAGAGTTCCAGGCCAGCCAAGGCTACACAGCAAGGCCCTATTTTTTTTTTT
>LZPO01066464.1:0-14772 GCA_001675575.1 Neotoma lepida | reverse complement strand
CAGCCGTCCAGGAAGCCAAACATACTAGAGGACAGGTAAAGCCACTGCTAAGGTCCTGGAGAAGTCCCACAAAAGACCACCATCTACATATGCAAAGAGCACGAGCGTTTATTATCTTGAGTAAGATTCCAGCATGCTGAGGCCAACCATCCTACACAAAGGCAAAATTGTGATAACCTTGAGAGGGAAGCGTGAGCTCCTTTTAAGCATAGCCAAGAGGAGGTCCTAAGGCCGGCAGGTCATTTTAGGTATGATTGGCTCAAGCAAGTGGCAATCATATCATTACATTCTAATTGGCCAGGGCTAGTTAGAGGCTGGTCAGGGTAGTTTTCTCTTTTTGGGCAGGCCTGGACAAGTCCCTGGTTTTGTCCTTGAGCTGCTGTGGAGGCTGGCTGTCCTAGTATACACTGACTGTGGGGGCTGGCTCAGTGGCCTAGGCTTGGTGTGTCCTATCTCCCTTGTCCCTGCTGTCAGGGACATCAATGATTGTCTTTTGTTCATGGTTCTCCCAGAAACTGCTTACTCAGTCTCAGAAAACTGAAACTGAGGCCTGATCTGAGTTTGAGCAGCCTGTCATAGTATCTGCTCAGTCCTCTCAGCCACGAGCCATGTGACAGTATATTGATTAATAGAAATGGGTTAATTTAAATATAAGAGCTAGTTAGTAATAAGCCTGAGCTATTGGCCAAGTTCTTGTAATTAATATAAGCCTCTATATGTTTATTTGGGACCAGGCAGTTGGGACAGGAAAATTCAGTCTACAGAATATGATAATAGTAAAGAAATATGGGTGACTTGTTTTTAGGTATCTTGTAGTTTTTAGGTATCTTGTAGAGTGTTAACTTTTATTTATTTGTTTATTTTGAAACAGGGTTTCATGTACCCCAGGGTGGTGTCCTAGAACTCACTATACAGCCAGTGATGACCTTCTCATCCTCCTGTTTTCACTCCTGAGAGCTCACTCTAGGCGTGTGCCGGTTTACTATAACCATGTCTAGAAGGCCAACATTACCATTCTTCCTCACATCTAACAAAATGTAGTGAGTGCTTCTCCTTTGGTCTAGAAAGTCCAGACCTGGCCACAAACAACTCAGTTAACATGGGTGCCACATCTCATTTTATTTCCAGATCTTTCATCTAGAGGTTGGTTTGGAAGTCATGACCGAAATGTGAGCAGGGGGTTAGGAGGGTGTCTCTGTGACCTCCATGGGGAGCAGAGAGATGAGCCATGGGAGGTAAGAAGGCAGATTGGCTCAGTATGACTCAGTAGCCACTGTTTAGGAAGGCTGACCCCAAGTCATTTATTTCAGGCATATTTATACACAGCATAAATTAGTGAAAATTATTCTGGTGATGATTAACTCAATCCCATGTGCACAACAAAGCATGCATAAATCTCCTTGAGGAACAAAGTAAGCTAAATACAGATCAGATGTGACTAAATGGAAACTCTTTGTAAAGTCCATAAAGACACTGTTTTAGTCAATGTTCTATTGCTGTGAAGAGACACCATGACCATGGCAACTCTTATAAAAGAAAACATTTAATTGAGGCTTGCTTATAGTTTCAGAGGTTTAGTCCATTATCAGCATGGTGGGAAGCATGGTGGCATGCCGGCAGATATGGTGCTGGAGGAGCTGAGAGTTCTATATCCAGACAGGCAGGCAGCACGAAGAGAGAGCCCTGAGTTTGGTTTACGCTTTTGAAACCTCAAAGCCCACCCTTAGAGACAGACTTTCTCCAACAAGGCCGCACCTTCTAATCCCTCCCAAGTAGGGCTACTTCCTTATGACTACATTCAAACATATGAGCCTATGGGGGCCATTCTACTCCCTGGCTCCTATATCAAGCCATATCAAGGGCCCCATAGCCTCAAGCTCAGAGGAATGGGAAAGCCTTTGTTAGAAGCTCAAGTTTGATCTTGACTGTTGTTAGATCTCAAACCCAGGACAAATAGCTGAGGTGCCTGTAACAAGAATTGCAACGGTCTTATTAATTATAAAAACCAGGAGCCAGATATTAGGGTGAAAGCTGAAAGATCAGAGAAACAGAACAAGCCATAGCCAACCTCACCTTACCAACTCCTTTGTCAATCCTGTTTCCACAAATCCTCAGACTGAAAGCCTCTCCTGTCTCCTCACGCCTTATATATGGGTCTCCACCCAGCCATGTCACTTTCTGGGATTAAAGGCATGTGTGCTTTCCAAGCAAAGGCATGAGATCTCAAGTGCTGAGATTAAAGGTGTGTGCCACCACTGCCTGGCTCTGTTTCCAGTGTGGCCTTGAACTCATGGATCTCTGCCTCCTGAGAGATAGGATTAAGGGTATGTGCCACCACTGTCTGGCCTCTATGTCTAATCTAGTGGCTGGCTCTGTCCTCTGATCCCCAGATAAGTTTATTAGGGTACATAATATAGTGGGGTACACAATATATCCACCACAGGTGCCTATTTAACATATCAAAGTGGACCTGGCTGCCAGGGTCTCCCAGCATCTCTCAGTCCCTACCTGTTACAGGGTATGGCTGGCAGCATACCCCATCCCCTACCCTAAACTCCAGCTCAGAGGCTGAGCTGCTCTTCCCCCAGTTGCCCTTTGCTGTGTAATCCAGCAGTCTTGGTTACCCAGCCCCTTTTTTGTCTACCCTGTACTCTCCTGGCTCTCCCTCCCTGTTCTCCTCACATGGCCCTGCTCAGGGTCATGTTCATGCTAGATTCTCCTAGATCTCTGCCTCTGGCTGTGCTCTTATCCTTTATCTACAATAAACCTTCTTCTCCACCATACCTAGTGATAGGGTCCCCGAGAAGTCCCATAAAAGACCACCAGACACTATGCAATCAACAAAAGCATTTAATTCTCAAGAGCTAAAATTCCAGCATACAGGGGTCAAACTATCNGGCAAAATGGTGACCCCGAGAGAAGCTCCCAGGCTCCTTTTAAGCACAGCTAGGGGAATTCCTGCTGTGGTTAAGTGTACTTTGAAGTGATTGGGTATAGGTCCTTATTGGTACAGGAATCATTTTATGATTAGCTCATGAAATCCAGTCAGCAACTGTGGTTACAGTGTCAGGAGTCTGTTTGCTGTGTTAGGGATCTGTTTGACTGAAAATAGCAAGAACTGTTCTGTTCCTGCTTGTGGCCGGGTAGGACCCTGATTGGCTACCAGACTGGACATACTTCCTGAGGGTCTGATTGAAGCCAGACATGAAGTCAGCATAAGATGGTGGGGTAATAGGGGGCAGAGGCCCCTGGGGAAACAACAAAACAACTGGCCCTGTTAGGGTTGGTCCTGTTATAAGAGGGGACAGCTGCTTCACCTAGGAGCAGTCATGTCTATCCTTTTTATTTCTTTTGTTCATTTATCTGAAGCCAACTCAAACCCAGGACAAATGGCTAAGGTGCCTATTTAACATATTAAAGTGGACCTGGCCTCAGTCATTTGTCCTGGGTTTGAGACCTAACAACAGTGTGCGCAGAAAATGTCCAACATAGGGGCTGGAGAGATGACTCAGCAGTTAAGAGTGAGAGGACAAAAGCAGACACCATGACAGGCTGCTCACTCTTCTATCAGAGATCAGGCCTCAATTTCAGTTTCCTGAGACTGAACAAGCAGTTTCTGAGGAATCACGAACAAAGGACAAACAATCTTAAATGCCCCTGACAGCAGCTCAAGGTAATAACTAAATAAGGACAGAGCCTGGGACTTGGCCAGGTCTGGCCCACAATGGAAAAACTGTAACCTTAACCAGCCCTTGCTAGCCCTAGCCAATCAGCACGTACTGATGATTGCCACTTTTGTAAGCCAATCATATCTGAGATGATCTAACTGTTCCTGGTACTCCCCTTAGCTGTGCTTAAAAGGATCCCACACGTCCCTCTTGGGGTCATTGCCATCTTGCTTTTGTGTTGGATGATCGGCCCCAGCATGCTGGTACCTTTACTCTTGAGATAATAAACACTCTTGCTGATTGCATACATGGATGGTGGTCTTCTGTGCAACTTCTCCAGGACCCTAACAAAGAAGACTGGCTACTCTTCCAGAGGACCCAGGTTCAATTCCCATCACTCACATGGCAGCTCACAACTGTCTATAATTTTAGTTACAGGGGATTTGGCACCCTCACACAGACATACATTCAGGCAAAATACCAATGCACATTAAATAAATTAGTCTTTTAAAAAATGTCCAACATAGGTCTCCACCTCCATAATGATGGCCTGAAGACTGCTCTCTACTAGAGATGCTGCTGTGGAGGCTGCCTAAACCAGACTGCTTGACCTAGATGCACACTGTAAACCCTGCCTCCTGTTTATCTGCACACAGTTACCTCACCTTCTCATTCAGCTGTGTGTAGTAATGCTGCCTCTGTTCAAATGCAGATAATAAACATGCTGAGCTTCCAGAGTGATAGGGTTTCCCCAGCCCAGACCGCTTGACCCCAGCTTTCTATGTCCCTGTGGCCTTTATTTCTTCAATGCCCAAAACAGATCCATTCCTGGAGTCTTGCTGGACACAGCATAAAGGAAACTGAGATAGCTTAGGAGGCTCTCGAGCCTTTCCCAGCCCTGCAGTGGTTTGAAAGAAAATGACCCCCAAAGGGAGTGGCACTATTAGGAGGTGTGGTGTTGTTGGAGGAAGTGTGTCACTCTGGGGGTGGGTTTTGAGGTCTTTTTTGCTCAAGCTTTGCTTAGTGTGACAGTTGACTTCCTGGAAGTCGAGATGTAGCCAGCACATCTTCTTCCTTGCTACCATGCTCCCCATCATGATGGACTAAATGGACTAAATCTCTGAAACTGTAAGAGGGCCATCCCAATTAAATGTTTTTTCTTTATAAGAATTGATGTGGTCATAGTGTCTCTTTACAGCAACAGAAATCCTAAGACAAGCCCCTTCCCCAAGGTTATATAAGCAGTAACAACTGAGGCAGAGGAGTCTCTGACCAGCTAAGCTGCCTGCACAATGTGTAGGGAGCCCCAGGGATGCAGCTTTTCATGGATCATTGCCCATGCTCGGTTATTTATACTCCTGCAGGCAATAAACTAACAGACTCACTAAGGTAGACTTAGATGGAATCACATCTTTGGCATGTTGTTGGTGTCCTGTCTACATTTGTCCACATCTGAAAAAAGTCACCTAACCAATTCCATAGTAACATTGATGTAAAATGTTAATTTTAAAGATACTGGTTTGTACAAGCAGTTAAATCACCTAACATCTATCCATACAAAAGACCACTCTAGTGTAGTTTTAAAACTTGAAAAGTTTTAAAAATATAGTTTTAAAAGTCTACTGTAGCTGGGTGTGGTGGCACACACCTTTAATCCCAGCACTTGGGAGGCAGAAGGAGGCAGAGGTAGGCGGATCTCTGTGAGTTCGAGGCCAGCCTGATCTACAGACTGAGTTCCCAGACAGCCAGGGTGGTTATACAGAGAAACCTGTCTCAAAAAAACAAAACAAACAAAAGTCTACTGTAGTTTTAAAACCTATACCTGTATATGGAAGCAAGTTGTAGAATAATGTATATGGTGACAGTTTATTTATGTAGATAGGGAAAACAAAGGCAGATAATCAAGTATGCAATGGGCAAAAGGCCACCTGCCAGCCTCACGGAAAGCACCTGGCAGTGGTGCCCCTGGGAGAGGTGAATGGAAAGGGATGTGAACCAGGAGAAGAGTCCTTTTCAATCTATGCTACTTTGTGCTAGGACTCATTCTACCATGAGAATTACTCATGTAGTTGTCTAAAGTGCTGAAGGCTTTAGGGCTGGTGTACCATCAGTCCTGGCTATCCCAGAGGTGAGGCAAGAGCCCAGACAATATAGCAAGGTGTACATATCTCAAAAATCCAACCAAACAAAGCCTTTACAGTGGAGATGGGGAGATGGCTTAGCAGATCAAAGCACTGGCTGCTCTTCCAGAGGACCTGAGTTCATCTCCCAGCACCCACATAGTGACTCACAACCTTCTAACTCCACTCAAAGATGATCTGATACCCACTTCTGGTCTCAGCAGGGATTGCACACATGTAGGGCACAAACAGACACACAGGCAAATCACCAATACACATAAAATAAAGCTTTAAAGCATAAACATATAATTGCAGTGATCTGAATAAAAATGGTTTCCATAGGTCCATAGGGAGTAATACTATAGGAGATGTGGCCTTATTGGAGGAAGTGTGTCACTGGGGGTGGGCTTTGAGGTTTTAGAAGTTCAATCCAGGCCCAGTGTGGCACTCTTCCTGCTGTCTGCTAATCCGGATATAGAACTCTCAGTTCCTTTTCCAGTGCCATGTCTGCCTGCATGCCATCATGTCCCACCATGATGATAATGAACTAAACCTCTGAATCTGTAATCCAGCTCCAGTTAAATGTTTTCCTTTATAAGAGTCGCCGTGGTCATGGTGTCTCTTAACAGCATTAGAAATCCCAACTAAGATAATAATTATATACAACCTAATTCTAAGTGTAAAAATGTAGAACATCAGAAATAACTTTGAGCAATTAAATAGCTGGAGATTTAACTTCACAATTTCTACTTCCTTTTTACTAGACAATATTATTATTATTATTTTGCTTTTTTGAGACAGGGTTTCTCTGCATAGCCCTGGCTGTCCTGGAACTTGCTGTGTAGATCAGACTGGCCTCAAACTCACAGAGATCTGTCTGCTTCTGCCTCCTGAGTGCTGGGATTAAAGGCGTGTGCCATAATGCTAGGTACTAGGCAATATTTTTAATGTATAATTAAAGTGTCAAAAAAATAAGAGACAACACCACATGAAGGGAAAGTTACACATCTATTTTTTATTTCCATTAGAAAAATATTATCTGTATAAGATTTTGGTTCACTTTATTCTTCTGTACTATTCAAGTTTAAGTATTTTGATTTAGTTTCCTATATCTAACATGAGAACTAAATATTTCACATGAGCAAATTAATATAATTTAATTAATTAAGTGTGCTCTTTGCTTTTGTCATGAACAACAGTTCAATGTTCCCTTTCCTGCTGCTCATCTGAGTAGCTATGCTGAGCCTTCCCTCACTCAGCAGAGTATGTAAGTACAATTAGAACATCAGCCAGTGTATTCAGTAATCGCCGATTCATGGCAGTTTCCATACATAAGGTCATTTCCATGATTANCTCAGTTACTCTGGTCACATTTATACTTCCCAGCATCATTTGTAAAAATTAAGGTGTGAAAGACATTCCAAAAAAATCCAGAGTCAACATCAGCATGGCCACTTATAGTCATACTGTGGTGAAAGGTCCCAGNACAGCAATTGCTTCAATTTCAATTCGACTTCCCTGTAAGGAAAACAAAAAAGTCACTGTCTCAATCATTTAATATAAATGAAGGTTCAATAATACCTTCTAAAAACTCGTGCAACTAATGGCAACATAGTATTTTACCATTAATCTCTTCATAGGAAGCTAAGAATAGAGAGAATCCACTAAGACCCTGTACAGGTCAGGCTACTATGGTAGGCACATCCACATGCATTAGCTCATCTGATACCCACAGCAGCCCTATCGTAAACAGGGTACTGACTTCAGAGAGGCTGGTAAAGCTGTCCCATGTCACAAAGATAAACAGTGGATGGCCAAACCCATGTCTTTTGATTCCAAATTTAAAGTTCTTTCAACTACACCCAATGACCCTCCCTAGTGACAACTAATTGAGACAACAAATGACACTGCTAGGTGACAGTGTCTTTACTGGCAAGCTACAGGAAGAGAGCAGGACCTCCTGCTTTGCTGCAGGTGTACCATATGGGCAGGAGGCACAGGAAAGAGGCCCCAGTGAGGGAACACCAAAACCACAATGATGGCATTGTGTGCCACTGTTTTCGAGAGCATCGTTTCAGGGAAAGGTCTAGACTCTTTATTATATGAGAGCCAGGTGAATCTTTTTTCTATTAGGATAAATAATAATAATAATACCCAAATTCTCTGGCCAATACTCTAAAATAAGGAAAAACTAGCAAGAGAGTTAGTTTCACACCTTGCTGGTATGTAGAACTTCCTTCAGTGAGAGAGCAAAGGCTGTCCAGAAGTCTTTACAGAATTCTACAGTGCTCCATTTTTAGAAGGCCTTACTGAAAGGAGGACACTGAGGCATGAAGTCGGACTGCAGGGCAACACACAGAAGGGCCCACAATGCACCATTCCTCCAGGTGAAGGCTTTACTACAGAACTAAAACCCTGCACAAACTTCATTCCCTAAGTAACATTACAACACAACTGCTCTTCAAGGTTTTTCTCCTAATTTAAATCTTTGGATTGTGTCCTGCCCATGTGTTGCTTTGTAAGATTTCTTAGTTTTTCCTTAGGTACATAGCAGTTATCTGGATTTTACCTTTAGACTATACTTCTGAGAAAATGGGAACTGTACTATTTTTAAGTGTCCTTTCAGAGTGATGGGTTTTGTGTGTCCTGCACTGGCCATCTTACTGCGTACTTACTCTGGGCAAGGCGGCAACCTGGTATGCAGCTCTGGCAGGAAGGTTGCTCTTGAAATCTGAATGGAGAACATCAGGTTAGCCTCAGCAAGAGAAGCAAGAGTCTAGGAACTGCCTCATGGCCTGGCCGGTTCCCAGACACAAATGACACTTCAGAAAAGCTTAATTCAGATTGTCTGACAAGATATCCTGCCACATGACTTCATGACATTTAGTACTTTCTTAAATATTTTATAAAACAATGAAAGACCATAATCTGACATTTTTGTCTTGTAACAATGAGAATGGGTTTGGGCTTTAAAAGTACACCTATGGAGCAAGTATCAAAATAGGGAACGGCTTCTTATCTTCAGCAACGGCTTTCCCACTAACTTTGGCCTTCTCTGATATTATTTCCACACCACACCTTTATTTCATCCCACCGGGAGACAGGGACCCACTTTCCCCACTTTGACAATGACAGCAACAGTAGCATTTGCTCAGTACCAGCATCTGTTCTAAGTGCTTTATAGGGTAACTCATTTAATCATTCCAAGAGCCTCCTAAGGTAGCAGAATACTGTCTTCTCTTTACATACTAAGAAACCAAAGCATGGAAATATTAAATAACTATCTCCTGATTCGGAGAGAGCCAGAGTAAAGACAGTAGCTGGATCATACCATAGCAGTAGCAATAAGCCTATCTGTCTAGAAAAAATTTAGGGGAGTGCTTAAAAAGCGAAAAAAACAAAAACAAAAACAACAACAAAAACCAAATAATAAAATTAAGCTTTAGGAAAAAGAACCTGCAGGGTTTACATATCTTCTACTTTTTGGAACTGCGAGAGAAGTGTATTAGGTCTTTTCTAAGAGGGCGTACTGTCCGTTTCCAAGCAGAAGGTGGACTGTGTCAGGACAAAAGAGCATTTTAACGTCTCTTTTACTTTTACTTGACAATAACACTCATTTATATTAGCTGGTTTATTTCTCTTTAAAAGTATGTAGGAATAAAGACAAACTACTCACACATTTTGTAGATTTCATTGACAGTGCCAAAGTCATTTATGTCAGCCAACAAAACAGTTGTCTTTACCACTAGAAGATAAATGTTTTCATTCATCAGACTCAAACCAAGACTGAGAAGAACAGTGCATGATTTTATGACTATCTCAATGAACACAGGACTCCAAGGGGACTGAAGAAGTGGCATGAAACAGTGTTGTTTCCCAGACCATGGAAGCCACACCTTTAGCAACAAAGACATGGAAGGACATGTTGGGTATCATATGTCCTTCACTAAGACCAAGGAAATACCAAACACACATTAACAGTGGTAGAGATGTGGCTCAGTGGTGGAATGTTTGCCTAACATGCATGAGGCCATGAGTTGAATCCTGAGCACTGCAGATAACACAAACAACAACAAAACCCAGCAACTAACACTGAAGAAAGATCCAGTTGCTCACCATTAGTGAAGTCACAGCCTGCAGCTTTCAGAATTTCACCCAAGTTTGTAAGAGCCTGTGAATCAAGCCAAGAGAGGTCAGAGACGCCGCTGTTACAGAATTACTTTAANTGATGTTTCCACAGAGTCAGTTATGTATTGGTTTCCATTAGTGGACTGAATCTTTCTGAAACGTAGTGAAAAGGCTGTATTATTCTGCAGGAATACTGGAGTAGAGACGGATATGGTTGGTTAACTTGGGAGATTAAGGCAAGAGGATGAGGAGTTCAAGGTCACCTATGGCTGCATAGTGAGTTCAAATCCAGCCTAAGCTACATGAGTCCTTGTCTCAAAAACCAAAACAACCCTTCTCTCCCAAATCCAAAATAAACCTCAAATAATCAAACCATTATTAATGAGTTATATGTATGTTTGACACTGAGGTCTCAGGAAAAACCTTTGTTTTAAAATTCTAGCCTCAATTTACTCTTTCAATACATTCTTCCTCCCCATTTAGGTGGTAACAATATATTTGATTTTTTAAGATTTTTTTNAAAAAGATTTATTTATTTATTTATTTATTATACAGAGGAGGGCGACAGATCTCATTACAGATGGTTGTGAGCCACCATGTGGTTGCTGGGAATTGAACTCAGGACCTCTGGAAGAACAGTCAGTGCTCTTAACCTCTGAGCCATCTCTCCAGCCCAAGATTTATTTTTAATTATATGTGTGTATGTGTGTTTCTGTGTGGGTACATACATGTGAGTACAGGTACTCACAAAGACCAGAGGTGTCAGATTCCCTGGGAGCTGGAATTACCAGTTACTGTGACCCACTTGATGTGGATGCTACAAACCAAACTTGGGTCCTCTGCAAGAGAAATAGGCTGCTCTTCAGTCCCGAGCCATCTTTCTAGCCCCTTAATATATGAATAAAGCAAACAATTCAAAATCTATAATAAAAACCACATATCTCATCCCTTCTCTCCCACTCTCCAGAAATAACCACAATTTCAAGTTTTGTACATGGGGCTAGAGAGATGGCCCAGTGGTTAAGAGCACTGATTGCTCTTTCAGAGGACCCAGGTTCAATTTCCAGAACCCACATGACATGTTTATAACTCCAGTTCCAGTGGATCTGATGTCCTTTTTTGGCCTATGAAAGCAGCAGGCACATACATGGCATACAGGCAGACATGCACATAAAACACCCATACACATAAAATAAAAAACAAATTTCTTAGATATCCTTCTAGAAACAGTGATGCCTACACTAGCATAACTAGGTTTGTTGTTTTTTGGACAAGATACAGGCTGGCCTCAAGCATACTATGCAGCTGAGGATGGTCTTGAGTTTCTGATACGCCTGAATTCACTTCCCAAATGCAGGATTAAAGGTGCATACTACCATGCTTGGTTTTATGTGGTACTTGGGATGAGTCCAGGGCTTTGTGCATGCTGGGCAAGCATTTGACCAACTGAACCACAGCCTCATCTACAAGTATACCTACATCCCACATCCCACATCCCTTCTTTTTTTCTTTTTTTGAGACAGAGTCTTACTGTGTAGTCCTGGATGGCCTAGAACTCAGAGATCTGTACCTCTGCTAGGATTAAGGTATGCACCACCACACCCAGATCTTAAACATACATTTTCTTCAACACACAAACATGGTAGCATATGGTACATTTCCTCCTGCATCTTGGTTTGATTTTACCACATAGCAATTTATATTAGAGAGCTTTTTATATAAATTAGTTGCATAGATCTAGGGTATAGATCCCGTAAAGATAGATATTTAAGTTGTGTTTTATCTTGGGTCTTACAAATGATGCAGTAAATGCATTAAATTACAATTTAATTCTATACATGGATTAGGATAGAATTCCTCATGTGTTGTATGTGTATATGAGAGAGAGAGAGAGAGAGAGAGAGAGAGAGAGAGAGAGAGAGAGAGAGAGAGAGAGAGAGAGAGAGAGAGAGAGAGATTGAATTCAGGACTTTGTGTCTACTAGGCCTATATTCCAAGCCTCCACTCTTTTTTTTAAAGCATGTTGCATGTAATTGTTGATGTTTTACTCTTACTAACAAATGTTCATTTTTCACTTTTGTGGTGGTGACATATTTTGGGAAGAGGAAGGAGATCAATGTCCCTGAACTTTCCAACCCATCAGGATACATCAGCACACAGGTGGTAAGGGGGCAACTCCCACTTTTCTCTGTTGTTAAGCCATCTTAAAGGGGCTGGAGTGACGGCTTCATGGTTAAGAGCACTTGTTGCTCTTATAGAGGTCAAGGGTTGGATTCCCACCACTACATGGTGGTTCATGACCACCTGTAACCCCAGTTCCAGGGAATCCAGCAGGCACACACATGATGTATATACATGTATGCAGGCAAAATATTCATACACGTTGTGGTAGTTTGAATGAAAATGGCCCCATAGGCTCATAGGGACTGGCACTATGGGAGATGTGACCTTGTTGGAGTAGGTGTGGTGTTGTGGTGTGGAGGAAGTGTATCACTAGGGGCAGGCTTTGAGGTCTCAGAAGCTCAAGCAATAAAAATCTAATTAATATAGAAGTTGGTACCAGGGACTGGGTGTCTTAGTTAGGGTTTCTATTGCTGTAAGAGACACCATGACCATGGCAACTCATAAAGTAAAATATTTAACTGGAGCTGGCTTACAGTTTCAGGGATTCAGTTCATTACTGTCATGGCAAGAAGCAAGTGGTAGGCAGGCA
Source organism: Neotoma lepida (assembly GCA_001675575.1). Lineage (NCBI taxonomy): Eukaryota > Metazoa > Chordata > Mammalia > Rodentia > Cricetidae > Neotoma > Neotoma lepida. Next base: position 2,143 of record LZPO01066464.1, on the reverse strand, counting down.
GACATGGTGCTAGAGAAGGAGCTGAGAGTTCTACATCTTGATCCGCAGGCAACAGGAAGTGAACTGTGTCCCACGCTGGGTGTACCTTGAGCATATGAGACCTCATAACCACCTCCTACAGTGACACACTTCCTACAAGGCCATACCTACTCCAACAAGGCCACACCTAATAGGGTGTCCACATCTATAGGGATTATATAGATGAAGCATTTAAACACATGAGTCTATGAGGGCCATACCTACTCAAACCACCACACTGGGGTATTGCTGTGATTGGCCAGACCATGCTTTTGTTTGGAGGAATGTGGACTTTGGATTAGAAAAGGAGTTGAATGCTTTAAGTGAGGCTTAATGGGCCATTCTAGCGGGAACATGGAAGAGGGTGCTAAGTGTGATTTGAACTGGGGGGGCCTGGCTCAAGAGGTTTCAGAGAAGAATATTAGTATGTGGCCTAGAGACCATTCTTAAGATATTTTGGTGAAAATGTGGCTGTTTTCTGCCCTTGTCCAACAAATCTGCCTGAGGCTAAATTGAAGAGTTATGGATTTACAGCTTGACAGAGGACATTTCCAGACAGCCTAGTATTAACTATGTTGTTTTGTTTTTAGCAACCACATTTGTGCAGATCTGTAAGGAAAAGGAACAGGCTGAGCAAGAAAAGTTACAAAATGTACTATTTGAGGAGAAAAGAGGCACCAGGAAGTGGAATAGAGCCAAGTGTTCAAGGAGATGAACAGATTAAAGAAAATCCTGATGTTAAACGGACTAAAGGGAGTGGTGACCTCAGGGCAAGATCCCACCCAGCTAAGCTTCCAATTTGTGAAAAGGAATTAAAAGTTTAGAGCAGGGTGTGGTAGTGCACACCTTTAATCCCAGCACTCTGGAGGCAGAGGCAGGTGGAGCTCTAGCCAAGCTTAGGCAGTGAAGGAAACCATCAAAAACAGAAAGCTGGTAAAGATGTAATTGAATGAGGGGGCCAGTCCCAACAAGCAACATTACTTGGGCAGTTTCTGCCACATGGTTCTGGTTTTACAGTAAAGGACAGAAGAAAGGGGTTATGGAATCTCTCTCTGACTAAGGAAATCTGCTGAAGCTAAGCATGTGTCAGGGTGTCCCTGAATGGAGGCCTAGAGAGGTCATTTTGTGAAGCTGTGAAGTTGAAGCCTGGATTGCCTTGGAGACCCCAAGATGTTGGAGATGCCAGAGCCATGGGATACCTGCTGAGGAGAGCTGCTAACAGGGAGTGGAACCACCCAAGAGAAAGAAGTCTGCTAGTCAACAAAGCTGAAAGGAGTTGGAGATCTGAAGAATATTTTGACATCAGACATGGAGATGCAGTTTGGAGTTTGCCCAGCTGGTTTTTGGTCTTATTTTGGCCCAGTATTTCCTCACCAGTATATTTTCTCTTTCCTCCCGTTTGGAATGGTAATATATATCCTGTACCATTGTATGTTGGAAGTATATAATCTGCTTTTTTCACTTAATTTCATAGGAGATTACAGTTAAAAGATTACATGAGTCTCAGAAGAGATTCTGAACTTTGGACTTTTAAACAATATTGAGATTGTTATAGACTATGGGGAGTTCTGAAGTTGGACTAAATGCAGTTTGCATTATGATATAGCTATAAGCCCAGATCTGGGGGATAGGGAGTAGAATGTGATAGTTTGAATGAAAACAGCCCCTTAGGCTCATAGGAATTGGCAATATTGGGAGATACGGCCTTGTTGGAGGAAGTGTGTCACTGGGGGTGGGCTTAGAGGTCTCAGAAGCTCAAGCCAGGTCTAGTGTGTCTCATTCTCTTCCTGCTGTCTGTGGATCCAGATATAGAACTCTCAGCTCCTTCTCCAGCACCATGTCTGCCTGCATGGCACCATGCTTCCTACCATGATGATGTGGACTAAACCTCTGAAACTGTAAGCCAGCCCCAATTAAATGTTTTCCTTGATAAAAATTGACGTGGTCATGGTATCTCTTCACAACAATAAATCCCTAAGACACACATAAAATAAATAAATCTAAAATTAGGTTTTAAAAAAATCTTAAATCAGCTGGGCGGTGGTGGCGCACGCCTTTAATCCCAGCACTCGGGAGGCAGAGGCAGGCGGATCTCGTGAGTTCGAGGCCAGCCTGGGCTACCAAG
>LZPO01066463.1:118289-147729 GCA_001675575.1 Neotoma lepida | reverse complement strand
AAGTAGGAGGCTGGTGACACAGCTCGGGTCTTCTAGGATTGTTTCTGGGGTGTGATTGAGGGTTGGATCTCAATCTGTTGGAGATTGTCAATGAGGTACTGGTAGATGGGAAGGGCCTTCAGGGCATGGCCAAGGCTCTAGAATGANAACTGCCGTGAAGAAGGGACATGGATCCTCTGCGTAGCCCTTGACTCTACTCTGGGACCTACCTTACTCGAGAGCCTGAGCCAGGTGTTTGAGATTTGTGAACAGGAACACAGTACATTGAGTGCCCCTCAGCCTCTAACCAACCTGAGGTCTGAAATGAAGAGAGGTTGAGCAATGCCAANTCCAGCTTCAGCCTCAGGAGACCTTGCCGTGTGATGAAGAGAACGGGCTAGATGGCGGGCAGACCTGGGTTCCATGCCCCTGTCTCTTCAGTTGCTTGCCGTCGATAAGGTTCTGGAGGATCTCTTCACCCCTGTGGAGCCTCACTTCCCCACTAAAAGCACACCCTTTAGTGTGAGGCTAAGTTGGTTGCCAGCAGCTCAAAGTTCAGAGTGCAGGGTGTGGGCAGAGTGGAAGCCGGCAAGGCGGCTGATTATTGCCTTCAGAATCTGGTAGAGTAGAGGNGTGAGAGCACAAAGGGTTGGTAAATTCAGAAAAGGCCTCTCTGAGGAAGAGACATTTCGGCTATGGCGAAAGAGAGACAGCCCCACAATTCCTAGGGAATAAGGAGTTGACTATGGCTGAAATGGTAGGCAGATCCAGCCCCAAGGCAAGGCTGTGAGGAACTTTTGGACAGGGTGATGACAGGGACACTTTGCCTCTGGGCAACTCTGATCTCTCTTGGACTATGCATATTTCTGGGCTGTAGGCTTTGGGTGACTGTTGCTGGCAAGACAGCCTGTTGCCGTGAGGTAGACATTGAGGAGCAGACATGGAAGGCAAGCTGGGTGACCCAGGTCTCTCTGTGTCTGCCGGTCCATGTATCTCCCTGTGATGACAGCTTAAGGCTGGTAATGTCCTGCCCTTCTACCTCCCCAGTCTTGTACAGGTTCCCATCTATCCTAGAACCATGAAACAGGAGGATTCTGGGAGCTATAGTTCCAACTGATCCAAAGTGAGATGTCAATTATCACAGTACCTTACTTCCCAAGGTAGAGAAAACTCAAGGAGGAAGAAGACAGAGTGTTCTATTTCACTTGAGATGCCTGTTTAAGATGACATCCTGTGACCCTGGGTCCTGCCATTCATGTCCTGTGGAATCCTTTCCCCTCCAAGCATGGGCTTGGTATAGGGACTTACTTCAAGAAACAGAAATGTGACATTCCATCACTTTTGAGACTAGGTTTTAAAAGGATTGTGGCTTCTGTCCTCAGTAGTCTTGCCTGTGTATTAGTTCCTTCTTCTGAGGCCAGTCAGCTCCCCATTTGTTAGCTGATTCTTTAGGGGCCCACGTGACAAGGAACTAAAGGAGACCTGTGACCAGTGGTGGAGCGGAGGGAGGACCTGAAATCTATTGTTCAAGGACCATCCAGGAACTGAGCGTGCCCGTTGCCAAATAGGCCAATTTGGAAGCAAAATTTCCCTCTGTGTACCTTCAGTTGAGACCACAGCCCAAGCCAACAGCTTGTCTCCAGTCTCAAGAAACTAGTTGAGCCAGAGACTCCCAGATGGTGCATCCAGATTCTGGACTTACAGAAAATGTGATACAACAAACAATTATTGTTATAAACTATTATATTTAGGAGAAATTTTCTGTAACTGATAATTAATATATGTGGAGGTCTCTGAGACCACCAAAGACAACAGAGTAAAGATCCTCAGGAGGCAAGAGGATAGTTTGGTTCAATGCAGCTAAGTAGCTGGTATTGTTTTAGGCATATTTAGGCACAGCACAATTTGGTGAAAACTTTCTTGGTAATCACTAATCCTGGGTGCACAATAAATCACAAAGTAAACTAAAGAAAGATCGGGTGTGACTACATTGAAACTCTGTAAAGTACGCTTGAAGCCCCCCATAGAGATGGGTTCTATAGATTGACTCTAGATAAGGGTTTGAGGGAGGATCCAATGTGGTCTTGGTCACAGATAGCGCAAAGGTCACCAGGCTATTAACCACACTCACTCCCAGCCTTCTGGGGGATAATAAGTTATGCATTCCTTCCCTTGAAGGAACAGCCCTGTGTGTTTAACATTACAGGGTACTCTAGTGCATATCTGTGAACACAAAGACCTCCCATGCCTCCCACAAACATAGGTGTGTAAATGGGCATCATNTAAAGGAAAGATGGACAGCATGGAGGGTTAGTGGGGAACAGGGCACAGCTGGGGCAAGTTTGATAGCNGAGAGCTCAAGTGGAAGGTGTTCAAGTCCTATTTGGGTTAGTTGATGGCGTCGGTTTCTTCATACAGCCTGAGCTGGAAACCCACCCTTTGGCCATTCAACCGAGACTCCTCCCAGGTAGATGTTATCTTCAGAGGGAGAGGATTCACGGTTGCACAGGGCAGATGTTTTGATTTACATTGTTAGTAATACGCTAACAGTCAGCCCCGACATACTATAGGAGAACCTGGGAGGGTTTCTGGCAGAGTGAGTGGAAACTTCCAGGAGATCTCAGTGCGGGGTGGCTGGCTGCCTGATGATGGTTGTTTTAGGTCCATTTCCCAGCCCCACCTGTTCCCTTCCTTTTCCAGTTCTTCCCACTTCCCTGACCTGGCTCTTTCTCTGGCATCTCTCTTCCTTAACTTCTTTCCTCTCTCCTCCTAGGCCTTTCCCTCACCAACTCCTGTCTCCCCTTCCCCCTTTCCCCTCCACCCTCTCCTTACCTCTTGTTCTTTTCTTCCCTCTTTCTCCTCTCTCTTCCTGCTCCCTGGCCTATGATGAAAGGCCTCCCCAGCCTCCATCCTGATGAATTATGCAAACCCTCCAGCGGGTGTGCCTGGCATCCAATTAAGTCCTTGGCCAGGTTGATCACACAGAAAGATTAAAATGTAATTCATTGGGCTTGACATTTAGGCCCCAGTGTGAGTGGCAGGGAAGAGAAACAACACGCCTGGGTACCTTGTGTGTGTTTTGGGAGGGGGCTCTTGACTACCTGTGCTGGCTCAGCTAACGCCAGCTTGGAAAAGTCAGCTTCCACACTGTGTTTGTGGTGGGTTAAGGGACTGGGCAAGGCCCGTGATGGGCTTTGAGCCAAAGCAGACTTTTTTTTTGCCTTGTTCCCTCTAAACTTTTAATTTGGAAATAATTTGGGATTTACGCAAGAGTAGCAATCATAGCACAGAAAGTCCCCATAGATCCTTCACTGAGCTTTCGTTGATGCTTACGTCTTATGTAACCACGGAACAACGATCAAAGCGTTGTTATTAACATGGGCACAATCCCATTAACGAAGCTACTGATGTGCTTTGGATTTCACCCAGTTTCTCACTAAGGTCCTTTTTTCCTGCTCCAGGATCCAGGCCAGGACCTCGCATTCCACAGCGGCCTTTTGTGATCATGACTCCCCAGGGAGAACAGTTCCTCTCCAAGGCCCAAGCCAGTGGCTCTCAAACATCATAATCTTAGCAGGGATTTTGCTTAAAGGACATATCCTTCAATAGACATTCCGATTCGGGAAGTCTCTGCTACAGCCTTGGCGTCTTTACTTCTTACAGNCAGCCCACAGAGAGCTGCTGACCCCGCCCTTCTCCCTTCTTATGGTTCTTAGTTCCTTTGCCAACTCACTTGTCACCATCACCATGTGGTGTCCCTCATCTCTTGGCTTGGCCTTAGGATAAAGCTGTGTTCCCTCCATCCATCACTCCTGGTCAGGTCTGTAGGGAAGGGAGTTGGATCTATGCACTTCTCTCCTTCCACGACTGGGCTGATCAATAGCCGGCCAGAGCAAAATCCCCACACAAGTCCTACTTGGAGAGGGCAGCAACTGGGACCTACATGCCTGCACAGGAATCTTCATGCTGTTCTTTAATCCATAGAATAAGCCTGCAATGAAACAAGGTTCCTTTTCATTTATAAAGCAGACCTAGGAAAGAAAACGTAGAAGGCGTGGTTAAATCCAGACTTTGAGTAATGTAGTACTGGAATGAATATATTTATATTTTAATATTTTGTCTTGTAGTCTCAATTAAGTAATGGTCTCTGGCTGTAGAGACTGTAGATAGGCCCAGACTTGGAACTGACACTAGTGTTACAGCAAGGGGTCCCCTTGTACTTGCCTGTCCAATGCCTGTCTTACCTAGGAGGCCACAAGTAACAGGATGTGAGGGTCATGTGTAGTTGTCCCTCACTGTGTCTCCAGGGTGTGGTGCAGTAGGGAGCAGGGACTTAATAAATACTTGTTGCGTAAATGAATGATGACGTGCATGAGTGCACATACAAGTGAACATATAAATGAATGGCCATGGGCATGAATGTGTAAATGAGTGCATAAATAATCACAAGCGTGTGTGTATATATGAATGGCCTCAGAAAGGAGTGCTTAAGTAAGTGAGGAACCACATGTGTTAGTGCATATGTGAGTATATCAATGGGTGGCTACAGATGTGAGTGTACAAGTGANTGAGTAGATGAGGTTCCATGCAGATGTGTATAAATGAGTTAATACACAAATGCTATGTACATGCTCAGATGGACTTGCTTCTGCACTGGTGGTGATTCCACAGGTTAAGCTAGTCTGAGACTAACACTCTCCAGAGACAGTACCCTNTGAGCATGGACAATGAGCCAGTTCTCCTTATCTTCATGCTTTGTGCCTCCACTTTCCCAGCTGTGAAATGGGAGCTTGTTTCTTCCTTACCTAGGCTTCTCCGATTTATGAACTTGCTTCCTTCATCCCACCCTCTTGTATAGGTTAAAAATAGGGCTAAATGGGGCTTGCTGCTGGCTCCTAGATATTTCTTCCTACTTTGCTATTTCTTCTCTCCTTTCTTCCTCCTATCCTTCTTATCCCATGACAATGTTTTGCACACCCCTTTTGTGCCTGGCCTGTGGTTTTCTGTTCGTTTGTTTATTTTTTGTTTTTTTCCTTGGATGCTCCCTTCCACACTGTCAGATGGACCCTGAATCCAGAGTGAACTGGTATCGTATGGTTGCTCGCAGACAAGGGAAGACGTTGGGAGCGCCTTGTAGCTTTTAAAATAGACCTGTTGTCGTCGGGATGTATTTTTAGCCCTGTGAGAGATTGGCATGCTCTCTGTACGACCATCTGCCAAAGGCAGTTGCTAGGCAACTCACACTGACGACAGCAAGGGGATGACTTCATGGAGGATCTGGGGACCCTGGTGGCTCAGTCCCTCTGNACTGTCTAGTTCTTACATGACAACAGCCGAGCCCAAGAGAATAGACACTCCTATCCTGGCAGAGTACAATTCAATTCAATCCAAGGTTCGTGAGCTGAGCACAAAAGGGACTGCCCAGGCAACAAGGACAATGGGAACTGCTGTCTCTATGGTAGGTAGAGCTTTTATATAAAAAGGTCAGGTGCTACTGCACCCACTGAGCCAATGAAGCCACAGCTCTCATAACACTGTAGGNACAGGCCTGAGCTGGGCAAGCGGTCAGTCCAGAGCAGGAGCCATGGAAGGAAGTAGTAGGCAGACGGCCGGGGCTCCTGGGCTCTCACCCAATTTGGCTTCTTTTTCTCTGTGTGTTGTCTGCCTTTCTCTGGATCCTAGTCCTATCTCCTTCAAAGTTAGGATGTCAAATCAGGTAAAACACATTCATATAAAGGAAAGCAAAACAATCACAGAACAGGACCTGGCATCNGATCCTCACTGTGCCTCTTATGGCTTGTCTGTGAACTCAGGGAAGCCTTATGTCTCAGAGGCAGTCTCTTCTGTGAAAGACAGAGCTGTTCTTGTTGTTCTCTGAGAATTCATAAAACAGTACCTTGATGTTGATANATATTGCAGCACAGAAAATAGACAGATATCGATCAATTTCAAAGCAGAGAACACAAGTCTCCTTCTGCAATCACCTATCCTCCTTCTTATTAACAGACTCGAACCAGGACGTGACTCCAGCCTCCCTTGCAGACAAAATCTCACCCAAGACTCCTGGAAAAAATAGGGTGGATACTCCTGCTACCTCACACACTTGCAGGAAAATGGCTTCTCAGAGAGTTCCTTGTAAGCCAGGGCACAGCTATGTCTGTAACACTCTGACAAAGCAGAGTCGGAGGCAGTACTAGGGAGGAGGATGAGATGGCAGAGCAAGAAGAGGGCAGGAACCTGCGGTGTACCAGGCTTAGTGTAGCTCCCTCAACCCAAAAAAGGATGGAGTGGAAGTGTTTTGTTTGAGGGGTCTGAGCGCTGGTGGGTAAGTGGGGAAGGTGTGTTATCAAGTAGGTACCACAGTGGATGGGCAAAAGTGTGTTTTATAGGGAATCTCTGGGAATAGAGGAGGATCTTACTCCTCTAAGGCCAAGGGGTGAGGGAACTGAGACAATGTTACCCTGACACTCATCAGTTCCTGCTAGTATCAGTTCCCTGGACCTCCAGTCTTCTCTGCCAGCAACCCAAAGGCAATCTCCTGTCATAGATAGTCCTTTCATTTTTAGAATGGTGGCATGGGACACAGAGAAAGAACCAGCTTGCTCAAATGCTAGAAGACATAACAGAACCCATATTTCCTGACCTTCCCAGGTGACCAGTGCAGCCAACATAGAGGTAAATGGGGCCATATGCCTCAAGTTTGCTGTCATCGACCTGTGGGCCATAGTTTCACTTTTGGCCCCTTTGGTTTATTCATGGAAGCTCACAACTAAACTGTGACTCAATAGATGATTGGTTCCCTCTGTCTTCAACTGTGGCACACCCTTGGCTTATGGTTCTAGATATCCACGATGCCTTTCCCTTTCCTTGAGATACCCATGGCTGCTCTCTGTCCCACCCCAGTGGTCTTCCGGTTNGTCCTGGTATCTAGCTGCTTTACTTTTTGTTTGATTTAGTTTAATTTCCAGGCACAGGTTGGATGTGATGACGAATATGGGGAGAGGGCTGGACTTAGTCAGGGGACGTCCCTCCTTAGGTTCCTGCCCTGTTTCATAGGAAAAGCCGTGAAGGGATGACTCCTGTTATTTACCGCTTCCAGCTTTGCCCACTTCACCCAGCAGGTTCAGATGCATAGGAAAGTGTGCAGGCAGTTCAGATAGGCTTCCCAGTTCCTTGTCATCCCCAGCATGGAATGGAGGCAAAGGGCAGTGGTTCTCATAGGTGAGAGGACAGTGTAGCTTTAGTGTAAACCTAGGCAAGTGAAAATTGCCCTTTTTGGCTTGTTTTGAATCCAAACATCTTTCCTCTCCTAGGAAGCCCTGGGATGAGCTATTGGCCTTTCCATGTGCCATGGGAGCTCATCTGCNATAAACTGGAGGGGTACAGACACACTAACTTGCCTGAGGTCACTTGCCAGCCTGAGTCGGAACACTTTCGCTTGGTCTCCAGCATTGCATGCTGGCTCTGTCTCTTAGCCTTCATCAGGCTGCTCTCCTTGCTGAGATCTGCCCTACTGCTCCAACGCTGGTCTCCTCAATGAATAGTTTGTGTCATCACCCTTGTAAGACCCGGCTGAGGGGGTTTTCCCCAGCTCCCACAGCACAGCCGGATCATGGTGACTATCACATCCCGTTGCTGGTCTGTATTCACGTGCCTGTGGCTTCCTTCTAAGAGGGAATCACTTTTTTCTTACTTTTATCCCCTTCAACATAAACAATAGACACAAAGGAAGTACATTTTTAACCCCAAGCTTTCGTCTCCCTCCCTCCAGGGTCTTGAGTAGATCAAGATGTAACAGACAGGCTTCATCCAGCCCCCACCTTGGCTTCATTGCTGCTGACCATCCTGTTCCCAACTGCGCCGTGTGGGAGAATCCAGACGCCGTGTACAGCTGCGTCTCAGTGTGGCCCATTTTGGCTGGAATTCAAGGAGTAATTACATTCAAATAACTATTATTACGACCCACGTCAATCAGTGGCCTTCTCCTCGAATGCTCTCATCAGGAAATGGGACACTCTCAGAAAGACGCTGTCTGGTTTATCCCAAGCGTCTTTCTGGTGACCAGGCCATGTGTGCTGTCCAGAGGCACTGATCATCTGTAGCCTAGCCTATAGAATATAATCTGTACGGTGTGTGACTGCANGTCCCTGGAGTTAGGCAGTTCTGACTTCAAATCCCACGTGTCACTTCTTCTCTGTGAACTTATACCTAGGCTTAACTTCTCTACATCTCCATGTTCTGATGTGATGTTTGGCTTTCAGGGATTCAGTGAGATAGTGTGTGTATAGTGTCAAAAGAGTTCTACTGCGATTTGTTAATCAAACTTCCTTTTTCTCTCATTCATCAATTAATCATTGGCTCTTTGTTTTCTATTGGGAGCATGGTTCTGTAATCACAAAGGCTTTGAATCAGCAGCTGGATGCTGAGGCCAAAGCTCGTCGACATTTTAGGCTGCCTTAGGAACACAAGGCAATACACACAGGGAGACTTTCCTGGAAAAATGGAGCTTGCCCTGGAGCGGGGAGGAAGAGTTTCACTGCACATCACGTTGGTAATTCTTCTGTAGCAGGGGTTGGGGGGTAGGGCGTGGGGGAGTGCGATGTCCTGGGGAAAAGGGTAAGAGCAATGGGAATTAGAAGACTCTCACAATCGTGAAGTCCCCCCAACTTTGGAAAATATCATGGGTGGTGAGGGAGGGACTTTGTTCCTATAGAAGTCTGGGGGAGAAGAGCTTCTTGAATAGCCCCCTGGCGACCTGGTTAGAAAGGACATTGGTTTGAATCTAAAATGCCCACCATAGGCTCCCATTTGAACTTTTGGTTCCTAGCCAGTGGAGCTAATTTGGGAAGGTATGGGTCTAGCTGGTAGATAGGTCTCTATGGGAGGGTCCCTACTTCCTGACTCTTTCTGCTTCCTGGTCTGCACCATGTGAACAGCTTCCAGTACACACACTTCTACTACACATTCCTACTGCCATNGCCCGAACCACCATAGTTCCCTGCTTTGCTATTTGCAATACAGGACCTTCTAGCAGGGAGAAGAGTTAATCATGATTTAAATCTCTCTGGTGCACACACTTTCTTCGATGGCCTGTGGAAGCTCTGCTTGAAGTCAATAAATTACCTAGTCTAGACAATTTCTGATGTAAAAGGTCTGTGGGAGGGTCAGAATTGGGAAGCCCAGAGCGAGATTGCTGAGAAGTTTACCATGGTTGCCTTTCCCTTTCTCTTGAATTTCTTCCTCATCCGTCCCAAGAGATTACAATGCAGATGGGCTTCCATAGCCTCCAAGTAAATCATGAAAATTGTAACCCCTCCCTCTTTACAAATGAATAAAGTGGAGATGAAAGAGACTGGTGTGACTAGCCTGGATTTCTCAGGCTGTTCTCAGAATAGCAGAAACTGGACAAGGAACAAGACTCTCCCAGTCCCAAATCCCTGGTGCATCTTCTGTTTCTTGCTTTTGGTTAACTCATTTGCTAATTAAACAACTCCTTCCTTCCTTCCTTCCTTCCTTCCTTCCTTCCTTCCTTCCTTCCTTCCTTCCTTCCTTCCTTCCTTCTTTCCTTCCTTCCTTGTTTTAATTTTTAAAATTAATTGTAATTGTAATTGCAACACAATGCTGGGCATTAATCTCTGGGTCTGGATCATGTTAGGCAAGGGTCTACCCTTGAGTTCTATGCCACTACTAATTAAACAAATGTTGATTGAGCCCCTGTTCTGATCCATGCTCTGAGCTGGACAGATATCCCCCGAGACTGCACTTGTACAAAGCTTATTGAAACTTGCAAACAGAGGGGCTCGCAAGTTCCCAGTGGTTTTCACCCCAGGAAGTAACTTGTTTTTTTCTCCATCCAAAGGCAGTTATCCTTGAGTTTGGTAGCTGTATCTTTGCTTCTTCCCTTCCTGTAAAACAAGTGCTGGTTCAGGATTCCCAGTTCAAACTCCCTAGACAGAAGTCAAATGGCCTGACCACAGGTCTGTCCATTGTCAGAATCCTGATGGAGGCAGGTTTCTCTGCTGCCTCTATTTCCTTTATATTCTTTTGTCTCTCTACTTGTACCTTTCCCTGGACCCCAGTACTTTGGTAATGGTCTGTGCTGGTACACTCATGCCCTTGCCTGGACTCCACCACCCACAGCCCTCTTTGGGGAGCTTGTATTGTATTGTNAAAAAGGAGTTGCCAATATTGGCATTTCAGGACACAGGTGGGAAAAGCTTTCATGTTTTCTATAAATTAAGGGATGTAAGATTATACCTAATGGAGACCATAATTTGAGGCCTCTGGGGAATTCTTCAAGAATGTGGAAGGGACCTCGGTGAGTTCCAAAGACCCAAGGGCCTCCTACTGGGTCACAACCTCTGAAAGTTTCAACCACTTCCCAATAGCCTCACCTTTCTAATAACCTTTGATGTGTGTGTGTGTGTGTGTGTGTGTGTGTGTGTGTGTGTGTGCTTAAGATCTAAACTATAGCATCAGAATTGGGAGAAAAAATCAAAGTGGTCTCCTCTTTCAAATGCTCCACGTCTTTCATGGGCAGGTCTTTAGGATGTCGGTCCCGATGGGGAGGAAAGTGGTAGANAGAGACACCATTGTGCCATTTCTTCCTACCTGAGGATGGGAGACAGCCATCTTCAGGACTTGCCAAATGTCACATAAAGTGTCATGTTAGAAAATCCCTATTGCTCAACCCATGTCCCCTGACTGTATCCTCCTCCAAATGCACAGTCGTTTAAGGAGTGGGTGTTCACATGTTTTCATAGCTTGCCTCGGCTTGTTAGGTGACAAGGTTTTCTGCTCTGTTCTAAGTGGAACATTAAGCATAGGGTATCTTTAGGAGCTTGTGGCAGGCGAAGGATCAGAGCGGTGCTCAGCATCCAAATGCAGAGTCAAAAGGCTCAGAATCAAAGGGAAGGAGTTTTGTGTGAAGTCAACTCTCAGGTCATCATTATAGTACTTCTGTCATTTACAGGAACCAGGACGAGGAATTTTGGCTGCAGCTGGCTGCCTTGTGCTGGCAGAGAGAGTCCCAGAACAGCTAGAACCCAATCGTCAGCTTCAACATTAAAGTAAAATCATTGATATAGAAGATGGAAAGAGGGACAAGTCCAGTGGGGTCAGCACACTGTTTTCAGATCTCTTGGGTTGGCCTGTATCCCACATAGAACATGAGAAGTGCTGGTGTTTGCCATGGAAACCGCCAGAGGGAAGCTGGGAGGATTTAGAACTTGGCAGCTGATTCTAGCCTATAGTATTGCTGGCACCCAGTGCACAGGGGGAAATGAGTGACACCTACATCACTAAAACGTCTGGAGGAGCCAGAGCCCAGGAGCAGGTGCATAAGAAAGCGTCTTTCTTACCAACGATGGGGAATCTGTTCTCCAAGCTGGAAGGCTGGGCAGCTTAGTATATGTTGGGCACGTGGGGTTTATTTTAGCTTTCCATGAAGCTTTAAAAACCAAATGAGGAGCTTAAGTTCTNTCTCTGTCAGTAAAGTGCTTGCCACCCAAGCATAGGGACTTGAGTTTGAATCCCTAGTGTCCACATCAAAGCCAGGGGGTACTCCTATGACCTCATGCAGCGGGAGCAGGCAGAGACAGGGAAATCCTTGGAGCTTGGTGGTTAGCCTAGCCAATCGGTGAGCTCCAGGTTTGGGGAGAGGCTGTGTCCCAAAAGTAAGGTGGAAAGAGACTAAAGATGGCACCTTCTGTGGACCTCTGACCTCCATATACAGGAACACCACGCACGCACGAACAGGCTCACGCAAAGTAAACTTCTAATAGTGTTTTCAAAAAAGTATTTTCTTGACACTACTCTGTCTGGGGAAGGACCCTCAGTCAGCCTGGGAGGGGTGGGCAGCTTTTCCTTGCCTAAGGCAAATCCCTTTCCCTCTTTATTTCTTGGGTTTCCTTGTTTCACAAGTGTGTAGAATTAGTTGTGTCCCTCCCAAATATACTTCCGAGAAGACAGTGTGTGCTCTTGGAAAGAGATGCTGGTACTTGGGACTCAATCCTGGTACCAGCATAGGTATGCAGGTTGAGAACAAACTGGAGGGTGAAGTCACACAACTCCTCACGGCTTTTGGCTGAAGGAGGGTGAGCNTGTATTTGTGCCTCATCCTAGCTCCACCATTCTGCTTGCTTCGTTTCCCTTGGGTGGTCACCAAGGTCCTTCCCAACTCTGGGAAGCAGACTTTGCTCTGGGCTGTGGTCTTCAGCCCTTGGAAGCAGCTATAGTATCACAAACTCATTTTTCCTGGACTTGAGTTCCCCTCTTCTCCATCAGGCTCCTTTCCTGGCTTCATTATGGGATAGCACTGAGCTCATTCTTCCAGACTGCAAGGCTCCTTGTCTATCTGGGGCAGAGCTATTATTCCTGGAGAGGGGAGTTGTGTGCTTCCCAATGAGCATCTCAGCTGCCTTTTCTCTCTGTCAACGTGAGAGGGTCTGAATTGCCCATAATTCCCTACAGCTGGCCTCACTCTGCACGGCTGTTTGGGGATATGGTTCTTTTGTTCCCTTGTTTTTCTTTTTAAGTAAACATTTTCTTTTGAGTTCTGGGTAAGCGTCATCTGGAGTTTTTAAGGAGAAACATCTCCCTCTCTGAAACTTCTGGGCAGGACATTAGCACTTCTGGTAGGGAAGAAGCCATTGCCTGTGGCTGGGGAATGAGACTTCCATCAAGGAAGGCTTAGTAGGGTAAAGGGGACCGCAGTTGAGTCTGAATCCACATTCTCTGCTTTGTGATCTTGGGAAATCCCTTATCTTCTCTAGGCCACATTATTACCATCTGCAAAGATGGGATTGAATTGATTAAGGGTTTGCAGTTAAATACAAAAGCAAAAAACATCGGAGCCCTCACTGAAATTAAGATAAATCAGGTGTGATTGCTGATTTTGTTGGTTGAAGCAGTCACTACCATACATCCAGCTCAATGTTTCTCAATCTTAGCACTATGGATCTTTTGATCCTGATGGTTATGGGAGGATGTCGTGTGGATGGGGAACATCACTCACAGTGACTGACAAGCCCCTGAGAAATATTCAGATGTTGACAGACACCCCACAATGGGCAATGTCACCTCTGCAGGACACTACAACTTTAAGCCAATCAAACTGTTAAAAGATGAGGGTTCGAGGAGCGATGGATTTATCTTGGCTGATTTTCTGTGGCCTTCTGGTGAACCAGGATTTCAGGAGATGGAGTTTAAAAATTGGTGCATTCAGAGTTTTAGCATTTCTCAGCTCAAAACTTCTTTGTGGACCGGGATCCTATGTGTTAGTCAGTCCTCAGCTGCTGCGATAAAATGCTTGAAAAAGTCAACCTAAAGATGAAAGGTTTGGCTCCTGTGCCAAAGGTGTTAGTCCATGGATATTTGGCTCTGTTGCTTCTGTGATGAGGCAGGACATCACTGTGGTGGTGAAGCAAGGGGGTTAGAAATGAGGGAGACGAGATGAGAGGGGAGGGGAGAGGGGGAAAAGAGATGAGGAATAGAGGAGAGGAGGGGAGACGAGATGAGAGGGGAGGGGAGAGGGAGGGCTGAGGGAGGGAAGAGGGGAGTGGAAGGAAGAGGAGGTGACAGGAGAGGGGAGGGGAGGGCGAGGGAGGATAGAGGAAAGGGAGGGAGGAGAGGGAGGAGAGATAGGTAGGGAGGTAGATAGATAGAGATAGATAGACAGACAGACAGACAGACAGATATCTATCTATCAGATAGATAGATAGAGGTTCCTCCAAGGGGGGAATATCCTCAGATATTTACTCCATTCAACTAGGCCCTACCTCCTGAATGTCTATTACCACCCAAAAGCCCATCAATTATGAATCCATTGCATTGATGAAGCCAGATTCTCCACAATGCAATAAATTCCTAATACCCCCACCTTTGAATATTGCAGCCTTGGAGACTGAGCCTTCAACACACAAGCCTTTAGTGGACATTGTATCTAAGCTATAGCACCTCCCTTTAGATGGGGATTGAAACACACTTTCTTGTTTTCTGTGGCCCTGAGACCTCTGGGTTTTGAAGTTGAAGAGGTCAGGTAGAATGAGTTATTACTCATGGAAGTTTCCTACTAAAGAGGCCTCAACCCGTTGATCCAATAGCTGCTGGTAGGAGGGTGGAACGTAAGCCCAGATTTTCTGGGTTTCTGCTCTAGATTGGATCTGGAACACCGTTTCAAGGCTTGGTTTCCTCCAGCCCGTGGGTGTGGAACCTTTAAGAAGTGGGGCATAGTAGGATATCTTTAACCCACTGGGGGTGTGTCCTCCAAGGAGACTGTTGGATGATGGTCTCTGCATGAAAATGAGGACATGACTACACCAAGGAATGGTTAGGAGAAGGATTTTGTTGTAGATATGAGGGAGAGAACAGCCAGAGGCATCTGAAAGAGTCCAGAGCAGGGAGAGAAAGAAATAGACTGAACATGGCCTGCAGACTGAACTGGGCTATGAGAAGAGAGAGAGGGAGGGAGGGCAACAGAGGAGGAGAGGAGAGGAGAGAGGGCAAATGGAACAAGAGAGGAGCTGAGGACCAAGTGAGCAAAGAGAAGAGAGGGCAGAAAGAAAGAGAGAGCTCATGGCCAAGCTGGGTTTTATAGGAATCCTAAGCTGGGGGAAGGGAAGGGAAGACCCTGGGCTGGAGAGGTTTAGGGGCAGGGGCAGGGTATGCCAGCCAGGATGACTCTGTAAGAGGTACTTGCTGAGAGAGGTGGGCATGTGCTTGGGTATGCTAAAAGGCACCTCAGTTAGCTATTTGTTCTGAGGTTCTTTGGAATCTGACAGTCTCTTTCTCTTTCTTCTAGACTCCATGGCTATATCACAGGCAGCTTGCTTTACCTTATGTTCCCACTGTGATGCATTCCCTTGCCACAGGCCACAAAACAACCAGGCCAACTCATGGGGAGCTGAAAAACCTCCCAAAATGTAACTCAACATAAACCTTCCCTCTTTTTAAGTTAATTATCTCAGACATATTGTTATAGTAATAGAAAGTCAANTAACACATTCACCTCAGCTTAGCTGCTTTTTCTCTGTGTGCCCCAAACCTGTGCAAATCTCAGTTGTCTTTACCACATCCCATCTTCTATTGTAGTTACCTGCACTTGCATGAACCTGAATTTAGATTAGGTTATCTTTATGTCTTGGTTTCTCTGTAGTCTTCCTACCTCCATCTAGTTTTCACATACTAGCCATTTGGTGAAGTTAATGGTGTATCAATCCTTTCCAAGAATGGACAGACAAACAATGTGTTGATAACTGATAAAGCATTCCCTTTCATTTCTCCTATCCATTGGCCATTTCTCATTCAGCTAGGTGTCATCTTGTAGTCATTGCTTCAGGGAAGAATGGCTCAGCATAAAANAGCAAAAATGAGAACNAGTTCTAGAATTTCTGAGGTCCCAAACTAGACTCCAAGAGAGTGGAGAAGTCTTTTTTGGGAGGGTGGTTTCAAGACAGGGTTTCTCTGTGCAGCCCTAGCTGTCCTGGAACTTGCTCTGTAGACNAGGCTNGCCTCNAACTCACAGAGATCCACCTGCCTTTGGCTCCCAAGTGCTGGGATTAAAGGCGTGAGCCACCACNACCTGGCCAAGTAGAGAAGTCTTATACTGATGAACTTTAGCAAGTTTGTGATTCTGGGTTGTCCAATGCTGTGAGTTTCTGTGTGTGTCTTGACAGCTCCCTTGCACCAAATCTGTTGCAGTGAAAGCAGCACATAGAGGGAACTAAGAGAACTGGGCCCAAACTCAAGACCAGAAACAAAGAAGCACAGAGCAGCAAGCAGCNATGGGGTCATAGGCTTGGATCTGAATCAAGTGGTAGTGTCAGGAAACTCAACTCTACAGCCTGGTGTCATGTGCCTGATGTAAAAATTGTTTTGAGTTAGAGAAGAATAGNGCTCTGTTTGTNGGGTTCCNGAGTTTGTGGACCANGATTCCCACACACTCCTATGCTAAGCCTGTGGTGTGCAGATCCCCTTCTGACTGGTTCTTTCTCAGTGAAAATCAGAGAGGGTGCGCCTAGACTGATGAAAGAGCTTGCACCCAACCCACAGTGTTTTCAGGACTTATCCTGAGCTAGTATTTTGGCCNTTAGATGAGTACAAAGGGCTAACTAAACATGTTAGTCAGTGTTGTGAAAATGTCCAGACAAGCATATGTAGAGTAGAAGCTGGAGCACTGTTATCTGTGATTGACAGTGAATGAATGCAGAAATGGCCCTGACTTCCATCACTCTGGGTATACTGCCAAGGAGTTGACTGTTTTTCACCTACACTAATAAGTTGTCACCAGAACTGGTTAGAAACAGGATTATTAACTCATCCTTTATAAAGTTATTGAAATAGAATTAACCCCAGGGAGTGAAAAAGCCAAGTACAAGGGTTATCTTCATGTGTCTGTGTGTGTATTCACACTCATGTGATTATCAGATCACAACACAAAACATTAGTAGAACTTCAAATAGTCTCTCGTGTTCTTTTCTCTTTTTAACACTCACCACCATTTAGCTACTGTTTTGACTTCTATAATCATAGATTATTTTTGTCTGGTGGCATCTTGGTGACTTTCAGTCTACACGGTATTTCTGAGGTTCATCTTAACATGTGTATGTTAAGAAGGGTTTTTTTGTTTGTTTGTTTTGGCTGACTACTACTAAATTAGTTGACTGTGTCTGTGGTAGTTTGAATGTAATTGGCTCCCATAATCTCACAGGGAGTGGCACATTTAGGAGGTGTGGCTTTGCTGGAGTGGGTATGGCCTTGTTGGAAGAAGTGTGTCACTGTGGGGGTGGGCTTTGATGTTTCCTATGCTCAGGATATCGCCCAGTATCTCAGTTGACTTCCTGTTGCCTGCAAGATGTAAGAACTCTCAGCTACTTCTCCAGCATCATGTCTGCCTGCATGCTACCATGCTCTCGCCATGAAGATAATGGACTAAACCTCTGAAACTGTAGGAGAGCCACCACAATTAAATGTTTTTCCTTTATAAGAGTTGCCATGGTCATGGCATCTCTTCACAGTAATAAAAACCCTAACTAAGACAGTGTCACAATTTATTTATATATTTTCTGTTGATGAACATCAACATATCTTTGCTTTGGGACTGTTAGGAACAAAGCTGTTATACACAGTCTTTCTGTGGACACACTTATTTCTCTTGAATATTTACCTAGAATGTGAATTATGTAGGTGGACATTTAATTTTATTAGAAACTGCTACACCCATTTATAAAATCTTTCAAAAACTATTTCAACTCTGCAGCATTGCCAATACTTGGGATAGCTTATACATATATGTATATATATATATATATACATACACACATATATACACATATATATACATATATATACATATATACTATATATATATATATACAGTCCTTTTGGTAGGTGTGTAATGGTGCATTCTGTGTTTTAAATCACGTTACCTGACAAAGAATGTCTTTGAGCACATTTTTATGTGTTTATTAGGTTTTTCCTTCTGTGAAATTGTCTGTTCANGGCTTCCATTTTAGAANGGATTGCTTGCTTTTTAATTGAAGTGTGGAGGTGCATATNTGTTGCAGAGAGGATTCCTTTGGGCATATGTATGGGAGATTTTTCCCCATTAGTGTCTTATAATTTCACTTTATAATGGAGTTTCTCACTGAAAAANCTTTAAAATTTTATTAAGTATAATTTATTTTTTCCTTTTCTGGNTGTTACATTTTGTATACTTTTTTTGAGATCTTTGCCTGTTCTAATACCACAAATANATTCTCCAGAGTTCACATTTAAGTCTCNAGCTCACCCAAACTCATTTTTGTGTATGATGAGTTAGGGTGAACGTTNCTTTATAGTGAGTAAGTCTTGACANNGAGTAGCATNAGTCTTCAAANATTTTTCAATGTGCTTTGGTCTTTCCACATAAGATTAGAATTACCATTNCACTTCCCAATGAAACAAAGTGGAACAANCCAGCTGGACTTTTCATTTGGATTCAATTTACGCTATAGTTTAGATGGAGAAAATTGACATCTGTGATGATTTGTCTTCATNGTTCACTTGCCTGGATTTNGAGTCACTTANGAGATTGGAGAGGCACACTTCTGGGGATGTCTGTGAGGGTGTTTATAGACCAGTGTAACCGAGGGGGAAGACCAATCCTGATCGCAGGTGACTATAGTCCCAGATGACATAAAAGGGGAGAGGGACACTGGCAGGAGTGCGCTGGCATTTCTCCTTCTCTCTGCTTCCTGGCCCGCTGTGATGTGAGTTGCTGTGTTCTTCTACGATCTGCCCTCCACAGTGGATGGAGCTCCCTGATCCCTGAAGCTGGGACACGAGGAATCGTTCCCTCCTCAAGTTGTTTCTGTGAGGTACTGTGGTTAGAATGACACAGGCTTCTCACTAATGTTGACTCCTTGAACCCATGAACACATTTACCTCTTAATTTACTTAGATCTTCTTTAGTTTCTCTTAGCAGATACCAAACCCTTAATATACAGTACACAGTATATAGTACCAATAAGAATGCCCACAGTTAGTATATACAGTTCTACTAGTGTTCCTTTACTTCTTAAAATGATTGGCATTTTATGTATTTTACTGTATTTTTATAGTGAGCTTATCCTTTGAGGGTGACTATTTATGTAGATAGTATCTTACTCTCAAGGGAGTAGAAGACATTGAGTTAGAGATCAAACCCATAGTGTATAGTACACAGTATACAGTACCAATAAGTGACTGTACACAGTTAGTATACACAGTACTATCAGTGGATAAAAGTGCTTNCTGTGCTAACTTGATGACCTGGGTTTGATCCCTGGATCCANACTGGAAAGAGACAACCACCTCCTGNAAGCCATCAGTTGACTTCCACATGCCTGCTGTGCTACACNTGTGCCTGCTCTCTCATACGCACATAGTGATAATTAATGACAATGACGAAGATGATGTTGATTGTAGTAATAAATGCTCAATCTTCCCAACCCAGCTTGCCTAGTGATGGGTGTCAGGTCCAAAAGAAACTCAGTACAAATGACTAACTGTGGTGCTTATTAGCATACCAAAGTGCATGCTGGTCTCCATGCTCTCTCAACAATGCCAGTGCCTGTCACAGAGCCTATGCTGGCACCCTGGCTCTTCTCAGCTCTTCTCACTCACCCCTACCCTAAACTTCTCCAGCTCAGGGCTTCCTTTCCTTGCNCTTCTCATTCCTACATAATGCTGCCATTTCAGCCAGCTCTCTCTTGGCTTCTGGTCTCCTCTCTTTGCCCCTCTTCTTTGTCCTCTCTCTCTTGGTCCTCCTCTTTCACTCTCCCTGACTCCTCTCATGGCCTGACTCAGTCTTCTAGTCACNTTTAGTCTACTGCTTTCTCCCACTGCTCTGGACGCTTTCAGATGCCTCTGGCTGTACACTCCCTCATATCCACAATAAAAACCTTCTCCTCAACCATACCTTGGAGTGGTCACGTCATCACTTTCTATAGTGGGTTTGTNGACACATGTCAACATGCCCTGTTCCTGTTGTTTTTTGGAATATGTTGCACACAGCTCTTAGGTTTAGTTGGTTTATACTATTTTTTTTTTTTTGGTTTTTTGAGACAGGGTTTCTCTGTGTAGCTTTGGCGCCTTTCCTAGAACTCACTNGGTAGCCCAGGCTGGCCTCGAACTCACAGAGATCCGCCTGCCTCTGCCTCCCGAGTGCTGGGATTAAAGGCGTGCGCCACCACCGCCCGGCGGTTTATACTATTTTTAAAATCTTTTATTTCTATGAGCAGCTTATATATAAATGGTCAACTGAAAGCAATATATTGAAAACTTCAATTATCATTGTAGAACNGTCCTTTCAAAACCTGTGAATTTCTACTTTGTATATTTTGGAGCTCTGATGTTANTTGTATACATATTTTTAATTCTTATAACTTCTGGCGGGCTGATTGGCTCTTCAGCATTACATATACCCTTCTCTATGTCTTTTAAAAAGTGTTTGTGTGGCTGCATATGTGTATGTGGGTATATATGTATGAGGGTGACAGTGCACAGGTGTTGCCTAATANACAAAGTCAATATTATTGTTATGATGTCTCATAAGAAAAGGGAAAGGAAAACACTCCCTGAATGTCAGAGATGGTTACTGAGCCAGGATGCGTGACTCAGTACACAGCTCACCAGTTGACTAGACTGGTGCCAGTAGGCTCCAGGGATTCTCCTGCCTCTAAAGCCTGTCACTAGCAGTGGCCTCACAGATGTGTGCCACTGCATCCAGCTTTTGTGTGTGAGCTGGGGATCCAAACCCAACTCTTCATGTTTGTGTGGCAGATACTTTAGAAATAGTTTTTTTCTTTTTTAAATTAAGTTCTTTCATTCTACTTTTGTGTAAACAATTTTTCACATGTTCTTGACATTTTTGTTGGGAAGTAGAGATTTTGAATATTGTAAGATGGAAGATCTGTAAATCCCCTTCTCCCTATTTTAGTCAACTCTGTGTCACTGTAACAAAATATCCCTGAAAATAACTAAACAGAGGATAAGTTCACTGGTGATTTTGGAGGTTTCAGTCCACAGTCACTTTGGGCCTGTGGCGAGGCAGACTGTCATGGTAGGAGCTCATGGCATCATGGCAGAGGAGACTACTCACCTCATGGCAGCTGGCAGAGAGGAAGGGCCAGGGTTCCAAGACCTCTTCAAGGACTCCCTCATCCTCCCACTGCATCCCACCTTCTACAGGTTTCAGCCTCTCTCAATACGACCAGCAGGCTGACCCCAACTTGAGCACATGGGCCTTTGGGGGACATTTAAGACCCAAACCAAAACACTTCCTTCATTGAGTTTGTTGTTGCTACTTCCTGTTGGTTTTGTTTGTTTAACGATTTATAAACTAATTTTGTACAGTTTATATTCTTTGTCTTATATGGCAACTGATGTCTCTATTTGGTTAGCTTAGTGGTCAGTTAGTGATTTGGCAGAAGTTTCCTGTTTTTGTTTCACTTTAGTTTACTCTGTGGAGTTTGAAGNGAAAATTTAAATGCACGTACCACGGAGGCTTTAGATACAGTACTGGACAATCTCAAGACAAAAAACACAAACCATTTACACATGCCTAGTTTAAAATTTTATGTCTTGTTGTATAGAGGTACTGTTAGCATGCAAGTTCTAATTCCTCACAACCTATTTGTTAAGCAGTGGGATAANAATGTGTCACAGGAATGAAGGCTCCTACAAAAGCCACAGCAGTGGCATTTGGTGAAGGGTTATGTACAGACTTTGCTGGGNGTGATGCCAGACATTCCTCAGGGAACAGGTATCAGGTATGAAGCAACAAATGGGAAAGATTGATTTCTATGATACGGAGAGAAGATAAAATGTTAGCTCTAGGACACTTTAAAAGCAGACATTCCAAGTTGCTTTAATTCTGACCTATAACCCAACACTTCTGTAGCTCCCTAAGAGTCAGTGTGATTCGAGGGCTGCTCATTGGCTTTAGGAAGTCACTTTCAAATATAAAAGTATGTAGTCTGCTAGTGAAGAATCTACATTTACCTGGCAAATGGTCACAGTAAAACATACCTTCTGAGAAAAATAGACTTTAAAAACGATTGCATTGTGGGCTTACGATAATTTTAAGAATTGTTCTTAAAAAGAAAAGTATTATGTTCATATCTTTCAATATGTTTTAGATGCCAATAATTTATGTATTCTACATTTTTAAGCAAAATTCTAGTTTTGAAATGGTTCTTAAGCCTAATCTAAAACAAAAAAGAAGTTAGCATGTTGGTGAAATGGCTATCCAATACAGAACAGAACCTGTTTCCACTATGAAAATTAATTCAGCTCTATCATTACCTTCAGGTAAGTATTTAATACCTCATTTAGCAATGTCACACAAATATTTAGTGCCTGGAACAACAAAAGCCATAAACAAGACCTTCCAGTGTGTGGAGACCTACTCCGTGTGTGCTAAGATACCTTCAGCATCAGCTGGGCAATTCATAACTAACTCTGCTTTGCTTCATGGATGTCAACCAGACACGAGAGACTTGTGGCTTAGATATTTGTTGAGTGTGTTCCCTACCTTTGAAATGTGCATAGCCACAGGACTACGTGGGAGTGTTTTAAGTCTCTGTTATATGTTAGTCAGCTTCTTGTGGCTGAGACAGAGTGCCTTGCACAAACAACTTAAAGGAGAGATCATTTATTTTGGCTTGTTGTCTCAGAGATTTCAGTCTGTCACGGTGTGGATAGCATGACAGAACCCCAGCCGAGGAGGAAGAGAGAGAAGGCTTGCACTGGTNGGTTCTGTCCACTCTTATTTTAAGTCCCCAGTGCATGGGACAGGGCCACCAACCTTCAGAGTGGGGCTCTTGCCCTTAGCTAACCCTCTCTGGAAAGGTCGTGGAAGACACCCACGGGAGTGATTTCTGGATCCCAGCTTTGCTCTCACATCTCCAAGTTTCCCATTCCAGGCTGTCCNCGCAAGCTTTCCTATGATAGCCGTTTTCCTGGACTAGAATCCCTTGGCTTACATGATCACAATTATTTTTTCCCATTTTTAAAACTAAAATGTTTTTTTTGGTTCGTCTAATATGTTTTGATCATGTTTGCCTTCCCGAATGCCTCCCAGATCCTACCCACTTTCCTAGGCACCCAACTTTATGTCTCCCAGTCTGTCTGTCTATCTCTCTCTCNCACACAAATTAACTCACAAAACACCAAAATGAAAATCAAAACAAACACAAATCCAATAAGAAAAAAAATGATGAAACGAAACAAAAGCCCACAAAACAAAACACCACAAAATTTGTTTTGTGTTGACAAACTCCTCCTGGGTATGGGGCCTGCCTTGGAGTCACTTGATAGACCCAGTGACACTCAGCTGTAGAAAACCGATTTCCCCTTTCTCAGCAGGCATCAATTGTAAGTAGCTTCTTGGTTAGGGATGGGACCCTGTGTCTACGTCCTCAGTGCTGGGACCTCATCTGAATCAGGGAAATAGAATACGATCACAATTTGCTGATAATGAAGTCTGAACTGCTCCTTCTACACAAGGGCCCTCTACGTGGAGTTTGAATCGACACCTCTGAGCCTGCCAGAGAACCGAGGAGCGCAAGGGTGCCCCAAATGCCACAAGTCTCTCCTGCCNTGACTCAGTTATTCTTTTCTGGGATAAATGTTTACCTGTTTTTAGTTTGTTTTGTTTGTACAGCTTTGGCTGGTTTCCAGAGCGCAGATAAAATTTATTCTGACAGTTCTGTTAGCACACCCAGTGATTTGTGGCAAAACGGGCCCTGGGAATCCTTCCCTACTCAATGTTTTTCTCTGATTATTTGTGAGTAATTTTCCCCTAGATTTATAGATTCTAGGATATCTGATTGGCATTCAGATAATATCAACATGCGGGGGAGGGCTTGCTGATTAAGTTCCCCGATTCTGTCTTCCAGTATGGATCACTGGAAATTTGTTCTCTCAGCTTCCTCTCCCTGAACACGCCTTTCCTTTTCTTCCTTCTTGAAAGCTAGCCTCATGATGGAGGTGTGGGACAGGCAGTTCCTTCCCTTTCATCTTTCTCCATCGTCTGAACATTTTCCATTGTCTCTACTAAAAATAGATCCTATTCTTCTTTTCTCCCTGGGCTCCGACGGGTACCTTATTTTCTGTCTGCTCTTAAGACTTCTTTTTTAAAAAAGCTTTGATTTTCAGAAATTGATCACAATATATTAAGTAGCAATATTTGTCTTTGAAATAATTTCTGTTTAGAATTTGTTGAGATTCTTAGATGTATGAACTAATGTTTTTTTTATCAATTTTTCAGTCAATATATTTTTAAAAATAATTTTCAGTTTCTTTCTCTTTCTCTTCTCTTCCAGATTCTAACATTTTTCTGAGATAAGATNTTAATGTGTAGCTCAGGCTAGTGCCAAGCTCACAGGCCTCCTGACTCTGCCTCNAAAGTGCTGAGATTGTACCCATCACCCCCGCTTCTTCCAGTCCCCAGTCTCACACAAATGCTGGACTAATACACACTTTGCCCTGTTCCAGGAATGGTTCGGTGTTCCTTTCCTGCCTTTTGCAATTTGTGCTTCTGTTAGGAGACTTTCTACTGTTGCTTTCAAGTTCACTGCCCATTCCCCAGCCTACATGGGTTTCCTACTAAACCCATCCAATACAGTGTTTATCTTATATGCTACATTTTCATACTTTGGAATTGCCATTGCCAATATTGTAGTTCTTTTAGTTTTGCCTGAAATTTTCCATCTTTCCACTCATTTTGTCCACCTATCTTTGAGATCTTCCATGTGCTTATTTGTAACAGTCATTTTAAGGCTCTTATCCATTAGTAACATTTGGTCATTTATGAGGACTGCTTTTATTGACCTTCGTGGGTATCTGATTGCAGGTCACATTTTCTTGTTTCCCCATGATTAACATGGTTTTCTGTCTTATACCAGATATTGCAAATACAGTTGCTGTGGTCAGCTTAGTTATGGCTGACCTCTGTTTTCCCTGTCTTGCAGGTGGGATCTCGTCTCTTCCATCTGTGGGGCCCTGACAAGGCACCACTGTGAATGTACGCCATTTCTGTTTCCCAAAATTTCTCTCAGCTCCTCAGTGCCGTGCTCACTCTACAAAACTACGCCCGAGAAGCGGCAGCCAGAGAGCGAGAGCAGAAAGNCNATTTAGGACTCATTTCCAGATCTCAGTCTGCTGGGCTAACCCACAGTTAGTTCTGGAAGCTTGGATGATCTGTTTCTGTTCACGAGAGACCTCCTGTCTGGGTAGCTCTTCCTTCTACCTGCATGTGACCCCCCCACATGGGCAATCTCTTTCAAAGACACAGCTCCACTCATCTGTATTCATCTGCGCACATCAGGACAGTTTGTTCTCTTTGTGTACCTTAGTTTAATGAGACTTCTCTGTGATCATCCATCAAATCCTCAGAAGATGGCTTGAAGAAAAATACATAATTTTGAAAATACGTCCGGCACTTACTGCTTCCTACACCAGAGGCTGTAAAGATCTTCCGTGTTTACAGGGAGGAAAACTCTCATGCTTGACTTTATGAGTAGATCTGTATTTCATGAAGTTTTTGAAAAGCCAAGCTGATGATTACTTAAGGTTTGGATATTAGACCAGGNCAACCTGTTATGTCATAACAACACTGACAGATTTTTTCTAATATTAAACCATCGTTGTGTGTCAATGTAACCGAGGGGAAATCTAAGTAAACCCTTGAGTTTCATTTGCTTCTAGTTGACTTTAAAAGTCTCCATGTTTGAGGTCACACAACTGAAGAATTATTATCCATCTGCCACCAACTTGGCTATTGGTGACACCTCTGACTGAAGATGCCCAATAAATTAAAACTTATCTTTTGCTATCTCTCCTTATCCTCTGGTATAATATTTTTTTATTTTTATGTTTTTGCATTTTGATGACACACATTATAAACTACCTGTTAGGAGTTTTCCTTTAGATTTATCAGATTTGGATATCTGATAGTCTTCAGAAACATCAAAATGTGGGCTATGGGCTTGCTAAACTTATTACTATAATTATTAAACATAGACTAATGTTTAACTGGAAGGGAAATAAAATGTTTGTCAACAGAAATGATAGGGACTGGCCTAAGACTTAAAGTCAGATTTGTTGCAATGATGTCTCACTATACGGGAAAAGAAAAATGTTCTCTGAATGTCGGAGATGGCTACTGAGCCCGGACGACTCAGTCATCTTCCTTCACGTTGCCCCCTGCTCCCCCTTTCCTCTTCTGTAAAAGCCATCNTGTGTCCCTGAAAATCCTTCATGCACAACAAAGCATACCTAAATCTCTTTGAAGAACAAAGTAAACTAAATATAGATCAGATGTGACTAGATGGAAACTCTTTGTAAAGATGTGACACCTTCCATAAAGATAGTTCTAGACTGATTGAGAAAAACAAGTTTACAAGAAGGGTCTGGAGAGGGTCCTGGGTCAGAAAGTCTCTGGCCACACATCTGAGATAGTCTGTAGGCTCATGGGGCCAAGCCCTAAACCAGTTGCTCTAGATAGTCAAATTGAATTGTATTAGAGGACATCCAGGTGACTTTCACTGGAGAAGTGTTTGATGTGGAGAAGTACCCTACACATTGGGTGAAGTGTTGTGTTGAAGGATGTATGAGACTAGAAACAAACAAAAACTCCCCCCCCCCTGTTCCTTAGACTCACCAAGGTCTAGTTCATGTCCTTCAGAGCTCTAATATCAGGATTGCAATATTTTGCTGAGTTTGTGTTATTCCTGGCCACTTTGCATAAGCTGTACCCTTCATCTATTGAATTTATAATTTTAAACTTAACATTTACTGAAGACCTGCTCTGTCAGACACAGGGATGGCCATTGGAATACTAAATGAAACCAACATATCTCAGCCCTTGTGTGGTCTATAATCCATCGTGATGGCTCATCTTGTCAACTTGGCATTTAGAATATCTTAGAGGGTGAACCTCTATGTGTATCTGTGAGGATGTTTATAGAGAAATTTAACTAATATGGGAAGGCTCACTCTGAATGTGGGTAGCACCATTCCATGGGCTGGGTAAGAAGGAGAAAGCTGGAGCTGAAGGGATGACTCAGAGCTTAAGAACACTTGTTACTCTTGCTAGCGGCCTGGGTTCAATTCCCAATACCCACATAGTGGCTCACAACGATCCCTAACTCCACTTATGGGGCATCCAATGCCTTCTTCTGACCTCCATGGGCACCAGACATGCATGTGGTGCACACACATGTCTTCAGGAGAAACACTAATCCACATAAAATAAAATAAAATTACTCTTAATAGACATTATGAAAAGGAGAAGGCCAACTGAGCACCAACATTCATCCCACTCTGCTTCTTGACTCTTTANTTGGTGTGAACACAATGGGACCAACCACCTCACACTCCTACTGCCTTCCTTGCTATGACAAAATTTACCCTCAAACTATGAGCTAAAATTAACCCTTCTTTCCTTACGTTGCTTTTGCGGAGATATTTTGTCATAGTAACAAAACAGGTAGTTAATACCTAATGAAGGAGGTTGGATATCATTATGATTGAAACTAGAACCAAACAGATCCATCTCTGAAGATCAGCTTTACCACTCACTGATCTTTGTGGCCTTCCTTTAACCTGACAGTGCTCAGCTTTCTTATCTATAAATAGAATAACAAAAGAATCAATTCCATAGCATTTTATGAANATANAGCAAGGCAAGACTTGTTATCAGAAAAAAACTTCATGGC
The DNA here is from genome assembly GCA_001675575.1 of Neotoma lepida. NCBI lineage: Eukaryota > Metazoa > Chordata > Mammalia > Rodentia > Cricetidae > Neotoma > Neotoma lepida. Next base: position 120,508 of record LZPO01066463.1, on the reverse strand, counting down.
AAAGATTGAGGCAGGATTTATCAACATGAAGTGAGTCTGAGCTTCCATGGAAGGGTTTGCAAAACTGAAATCAGAGGGATCCAAAGGTGTTTCTATGGAATCCCCTAGACATCTGCTANCATCCGTCCTAAGCCTAGTGGATGGCACCGACCTCAGTGGGTAGGTCTTCCTCTACCAGTTAGGATAATTAAGATAGTCTCTCAGAGATGCTCACAGAAGTCCTGCCAGGAGATAATAAAAACTGACCACCACAGCACTCAATGTTTCCTCAACATGAGACACAGGTCCACCTCGTTGGACTCATTTCCCACAGTGGATTTGCATGTTTCTTCCTCAAACCTCTGGGTCATATTTTTTTCTATCTGCCTCTTTCCAAACTCCTGAGCAACCCACTTCATTCACCAATATCCAGAAGTTATGTGTGTCTGTACCTCAGGTTCACTTTGGTTCTTATTCAAAGTCGACATCCAAGTGCNTTGCTAGGCACCCTAACATGCTTTAGACCTTCTTTAGTCCTCATGGGCACCTAGAATGCTCCTACCCAACCCAGGTGTCCTATTTTATCCCCTTAGACTCTCCTTTCCGATTCTATCATAGCTTGGCAGCCCCCTGGACTTGCCTAGCTCCCTCCCCATTTTTAAGCCCTAGATATTTCCCCCAATAAAATCCTTGAGTAAAACCTTCTTTTGGCACATGCTTCTTAGTTCACNCAATGCAAGTCCTATCAATTGGTCTCAGAAGGTGTGTGGAATGATGGGGCCTGGAGGGAATGGAAGATGTCTTGTTTGACTGGAGGTGCACAGAGAGTCCTTGGCACAAAGTGGTAACTCAGTTGTTATGAAACAGATCATAGCTTTGCATGAGAACAACAGAATGAGTTGTGAGAGTGTAACGAAGGCCCCTTTACTCTTTATTGGGGTAGTCACCCTCACATGCCCTTGCTACTCCATTCTTGTGTCCCCCTTTAATGTGAATATGAAGCAGCATCTCCTTTGGTAGTCTGTTTTGCTTCTCAGATACAAGGCCATAATAAGCAACTTCATCATTTCTGACAGTGAAGCCCTTGTGTGGATGCTGTGGGTCTTAGTGTCTTCCTCCTGGCTTCTGACAGTGAAGTGTCACCACCTAGTGTATGAAGCTTCACCATCTTCCAGAGTGCAGTGGCTACCATTGCCACTCTGCTGTAGGAAGGCCCTGTGGCCCCAGGGAACCCAGTTTCTCTAGGTCTCATGCCTGTTGATGCAGGTCGCCTGATCACACTGCTCCCACGTCCATGGTGAGGTCTTACCCTGCAGCTTCACTGAGATTTCCCTGTCACTCTCTAAGCATACCAGACNTTCTTTCAGGATAATGAACCATACATCACNGGAATGTGCTTTGTTATTATTAAGTCCTCTCCTACCCTGCCTCATCTTCTGCCTCTTTCCTCAGGACNGTCATCAAGAATCATNTCTACTTCAGTCTTATTAGTGCATGAGAGCCACGTCATGTTATTCATTTGGTGAGAAACCTATTTTCTTCTACAGAATAGACACTATTTTTGTTGTTGTTGTTGTTGTTGTTGTGTGTAGGCTACACTGAAACCTAAAAGCATAAGTCTCCCAGATCTCATTTCCCTAGATCATGTAGGCCAGTGGTTCTCAACTTGTGGGTCACAGCCCTTTGGGGGGGGGCGTTGAATGATCCTCTCACAGGGTCTCCTAAGACCATCTGCATATTAGATATTTACATTACGATTCATAACAGTAGCAACATTACAGTCACAAAGTAGCAATGAAAACAATTTTATGGTTGGGGGTCACCACAACGTTAGGGACCGTGTTAAAAGGTTGTAGCACTGGGAAGGTTGAGAAGCACTNCTGTAGGTGATCTTCATCAGGGAAGGTTTTCTTTTATGAGGCATGAGTCACCAGTCTGGGTCTTGTCAGAGCAGGAGTGTCTTCTCTCCTTTAGAGAAAAGGGGAGGACTGCACTGGCTAGAGTGACAACTTTAGGGGAATCTGGGTGTACATGGTTTCCAAATGTGCCATCTCATGCCCCATCCCACACTGAGTGCTTCAGTGCCTGGCTTTGGCTCAGGAGATCTTCCAAGGCTATGTACAGAACCTCATGTACAGTTCTGCTATCCTTGTGGTTAAACCCTGTGTCTAATTTCCAGCATGGTCTAGCCATGGTTCTAGGAATAAAGGCGGTCTTTAAAAGCTGCCACAGGCCCCCCC
>LZPO01066463.1:92036-105900 GCA_001675575.1 Neotoma lepida | reverse complement strand
CCTTTTAGAGCTGGATACAGGCATTGTCCTTTTAGAGCTGGATACAGGCATTGTCCTTTTAGAGCTGGATACAGGCATTGTCCTTTTAGAGCTGGTCTGCAGCCCAGAGTTTGGATGTACATCCTTTTGTATAGATCAGCTGCAGAACACACTGCCTTTGAGTACAGTTTCTGAGATTTTTTTTTTACAGTCAGCACCAATTTAAACATTACAAAGTGCTTGTAGTCTGCGAAGTAGCTTGTAGAAAACCACTCACACTGTTATAACAGGATAGCAGGGTTTTATGGTTTTCTCTCAAAGATTTCACTCTTCTCCATACCAAATTTGACAGCAATATTTTTTAGCCACCCATCTTTATCAATTTTTCCCTAGACACAATGCTTTCTTTTCACGTGGGAAGTCCACTGGTTCTCACTATATTCCCTTGATTGTGTTATCACAGTAACAAGTGCAGCTGACAGTACAACTTTCNGAATAATATACNTGACTCTTGGCACAAGAACAGGAACAGAAATGCTTGAATATGCTAGAGAATGACTGTCCCAGAATTCCCTGGCATAAATTAGCATGCTAATCAGAGATCAGTTACATAGTAGTGGGTTAAGAGGGTTTCTGCTGTACAGGTCTCAACACTACTCAAGGTAACTTTATGTTTTCAGTTTTCCTTTCTAAGAAGGACTATGTTAACACACTTTATATATATGATAAGGGTCACCCTTTATGAGTGAAATTGACAAGGCACTGAGTGAACATTCATATTCGTTACTTCTCCTACTATAAATAAAAATATCTATGACATGATGCAATTTTTGCTACAGTGTTTTGTAGCGAATCTGTTGCTACAGTGTTTTGCTACAGAGGAGTAATTGATGCTTGGAAATATTAATTGATTTGCTAGAAGCAAGGATGTAGAGATGCTAGAAACTATGTCAGACTAGCTAAGTGTTCCCAAAGCCAATCATGGAAGTACATGCCTGTAATCCTCATACTTGGAGGCTGAGGCAGAAGGATGGAGGGAGCCTGGGCTATAGAGGAAGATCCTGTTTCAAAAGCAGAAAAAATTAATAAAGGAATGGGGACTTACAGAGGTGAAATAACTCATCTAAGCCTCTGTATCTAGTCCTTGAACTCCNAAGCAGGGCAACTCAGGCCAAAGTAGGATCCTGAAGGGGGCTTCCTGGGATGGTGTCTTTAAGGAAGGAATTGGTANCATGTATAATGGGGTGTGATTTTGGGATAACTGCTGCTGGCTATGTTTTCTTTTTAGATTCTGTCTCCTTTGAGCGAAGGCTTATTCCACAGAGCCATCATGCAGAGTGGAGTGGCCATCATTCCAAGCCTGAAGAGCCTTGATGATGAGCTGAAAACTGATGTAGGTACACTGCTCACATCCTCCTCAGTCCCCAGAAGTCCAGTTTCTCATTACATACTTAGATTTTCCCACTGACCATGTCCTAAGAACCTCATGCTAGTCCAGTGGCAGTCTTGGGCCTGTATGGAAGGTCTGTCTGCTCAACAGGAAAAGGTTCAAACACACAGCACAGCATTATGGTTATGCCCAAGGGTGTGCAGATGCATATCAGTCACAGAGCAGTGATTCTCAACCTGTGGGTCGTGATCCCCGGGGGGGGGTAAAATGACCCTTTCACAGGAGTCGCCTGAGACCATCAGACAACAGAGATACTTACATTATATCAGCAGCAAAATTACAGTATGAAGTAGCAATGAAAATCATTTTATGATTGGGGGGCGGTCACCACAGCAGGAACTGTATTAAAGGGTCACAGCATTAGGAAGGTTGAGACCCACTGACCTAATTGATGATGTCCTTGACATTTCCCTCCTTGGATCAAGTCGAGGCATTTCACTCTGCAGCAAGAAAAAAGTGAATAGAGGCANATACAAAATTGTAATTATGAAATAAAAAAGTAAGGTGAGTATCTTTAAAGATAGGGAAAAGATCCCTAGAGATTCCTGGCCATGTGTGGGGCTGAAGTTTGATCAGGTACAGATAAACTCAGCGCTGATCCCAAGGCCTGCCTCAGCTGATGACTGGAGCTTGCAAAGCTATCCCTCACTCTTGAAGTTCCAGCTCCACTTAGCACTCCAATATCAGAACCTCGTGACATTGTAGCTAANTCCACAGGACTGGTATATCTGTGACTAGGAAGGAACTTTGATTCCAATCCATGGCCATAGACTGACAACCCATTACCTCCAGCTCTGGCAGCCACTAGAATCAGGATAACGTCAATCTAACCTCTGTGTAGCTGCATGGACCCACAGAGGGACAGGTAGCATGTTGGACTTCACAGAGAAGTACCACCTGTGGCTGCATAGGCCACTTTGCAGGCTTTCATTCCCCTGGATGCATTCAGTACCACTGTCTGCCTGCCTTCTCTGTAAACAGTTGCAGCTGGTTGCCAGTGTCTGTGGTTGCAATGCATCAGACTCCCAGGCTTTGCTGAAGTGCCTGAGAGAAAAGTCTTCCTTGGAGGTGCAGAGTCTTGGCAAGGTGAGGAGAGCTGGGAAAATCTGGAGGTGGGTAAGTCAGAAGATGGAGTGGCCAACCACTCTATCTCCTTTATTTGTGTTGATTGGAGACTTGGACAAGAGAGGGGTTGGTGATTCATGGCAGCATCTGAATGATGTGTTTAGGACTCTTACAAGTGACTTAAGGTGGGACAGGGACATTGCTCAGCCTGGGCTGTTGCTTAGACATTGAAGGCATCACCCTGGGAAGAGGGCCATGCTTGTGCCACATGACCCCAGAAGCTAAAGTCAAGATCAAGAGCTGGGAGTTCTAATTGGAAGTAATTTTCCTTGTTGTNGCAGAATATTCTNAAAGCTCAGTTGCCTGTAAAGGAGTGNGCAGAGCTGCCCACTGCTGTAGGTATTCGGTCAAAGTCTGGCTGGCACTAGAGAATTTCCACATTAGATGGCTGATTGAACTGGATAGATTTTAATGGACCTTCCAGTCTGAGGCTCTTTGCTAGTCCTTGAATGATTAAGATTGTTATTAATCATACTCAAATGTTTGTAGCTACTTGGCATGTGTAGAATATCTACATGCTAGAGTCTATAAAGGGAGTAATGGTGACCCACCATTGTAAGCTCTTGCATGGCCCCTTCTACCCAATTACCTAAACAGGAACCTAAAAAGAGAAAACATGATCAGGGCTGGCAAGATAGCTCATCCAAAAAAAGGGTTTGCTGCATAAGCCTGATGACCCCAGTCCAATGCCCAGAATCTACCTAAGAGTGAAAGTAGAGAACAACTCAACACAGGTGTTCTCCGGCCTCCACACAGACACTGCGATGTGTGCATGCCACCTTCCCTCATCACACACACACACACACACACACACACACACACACACACACACACACACACACACACACAATAAAAAAAAGGCACACGAAAGGGTTTGTACCCACTTCCCCCCTCTTGGCTACTCCTCCACTCCCCATTTTGGCCAGACATTCTCAAACTTGAGCAGGCATCAGTGTCACCTGCAGGTGACTCCAATTAGGCTGCTCTCAGTGTTCCAGATTCAGCAGACCTGAGAATTTTTNTATCTAATAAATTTTCAGATGACATTGATACTGCTGATCTATGAACCCCTTTGAGAACTACTGTGCTAGGCTATTACTTTTCTTTAGTTGTTATTATTATTATTGTTTTATTATTTGGCAGATGAGAAACTATGGCACAGAAAAGTTTAAATTGTTTTTTCCCTTAAGTAAATGGCAGGACAGGTCAGAAACTAATGCATTTGGCTGGGCCGCTAGTGTTTTGTTTTTCCTCTTTTTTGATGCATTTGGACTTCTGGGGACAGGAGATTTCATAAACAGTGGNAACCATTGTTTTTTTCTCTCTTTATTGCAGAAAACAAAGTCATTCACTAGAGTGGTCGATGGTCTTTTCTTGCCTGATGAACCGGTAGAACTACTTTCTCAAAAAACATTTAAAGCAGTTCCTTCCATCATTGGAGTCAATAACCAAGAGTGTGGCTACATGTTGCTCAAGGTAAGAATTCCGTCTTTCCACACTGCCTCTCCCTCAACAGCAAGGCAACTGTTTGCTTCCACAGATGATTCCCTATGTGATAAGNGTCGGGACCTATTGCTTTTCATGGAGCAATAATCTTCCCATTGACTGGAAGAGGGTGTCTTGGCCTGTTTAATGTCATTAAAGCGTAGCACTTGGTGCTGGGAATTTTAAATTAGAGGGGTTTATTTGGCTTGTGATTCTGGCCAATGGAAAGTAAAAACAGTATGGTGACAGCATTTGTAGATGACATCATAGGCTATGTCACAACATGGTGGAGAAGAAAGGGAAAGGTTGCATGCAGAAGGGGTCCAGCATAAAGAGGTGGCCCTACTTTATAACAACTCACCCTCTTGAAAACTNGCCATGCCTTAGGAGAACTACATTAATCTCTTCAAAGGATGGTGCTCCTTTAACCTATCACTTTCANCTAGGTCCTATGTCTNAGAGATCTACCATCACACAAATACATTTATAATTGGGATGAAACTTCCAGCACACAGACCTTTGTTTGGACACACTCAAGCACATCTAAACTGTAGGCAAGAAGAGCTGGGGTCTGGAGGATCAACAGTATGTTCATCCTGCTCCTCATACAGATTTATTTCAAAAGAAGTAACTGTATGAAGAGGAGAGAGTTGGATCCATTTGTCTTCACTAAAAAACANACAAAAAAGCAAACAATCAAACAAACAAAACTGCAAGGGGTTATTCCAAGTAAATACAGTTACTATTTCAGATAGGTTTTGGAAATTTCAAATTTTTTATACTCAGTCTTGGCCCTGGCATTCTGACTTTTGAGAACAGTTCATGTCTACTGAGGAGTTGCGGAATGTAGAGAAGTTGCACACACTCAGAAATGCCAACTCTTCAGCAGGGAACACTCACAGGTTCCTGCTTCCTGTCAGGCCACACTCTCCAGGGGCATACAGCAAGTGTGATGCTTTTCAGAGCATGCTCAGAGCAATGCAGAACGCAGTGGGAAGAACTCTAGGGATGTCAGAGGATGGTGAGGATCAGCCCCCCTAAGGAGGGATAATTGAACAAAAGCCCAGGTGAGCATGGAGGGATGTTTTCTGGACTCTGGGATTTAAGAAGCTTTTCATCTGCTTAGAAGTTTGGAAGAGAGGTCAAATTCATTATAATGTTGAAACTCATTTGCCTAGACCACCAACCACTTCATTCTAAACTGGCAGGGGAAGTGACCATGACCATTGTGACCTGTCCCCAGAGTGCCTTTCACACACCAGGCACATACCATCTAAATGGGAATTTGCAAACAGGCGTCATCTCTTCTACTTTATAGCTGAAGAAACTAGCTTTCAGAGGATAAGGTTGGTGCTCCTGTCTCCTAGCCAATAAGGAGACAGTGGTGTGTAACTTTTATGCATTTAGCCTCTGCTTTTCAAGCAACGAGCCCAGATGGTTCACAGCGAATACCCTGCTTCTTTCCACAGAGCGACACCCCNGAGATCCTCCTGGGATCCAACCAGTCTGTTGCTCTTAACTTGATACACGTTTTCCTGGTAAGTGACTGTGGGTGGTGTGGCTCTCCAGAGTCATTCACTTGGCAAAACTCCCTGCTCTGCACACATGGATAGAGGTTAAAGACATTCCACACTGAATTATTAATCAACTAATTAACTCAGTAGACTTTTTATTGGTTCACAATCCCTTATTCACAATCTGAAGTCCAAAGAGCTCTAAAAATCTGAAGCCTTTTTGTAACTCTGATATTCACCAAATGTGATCTGTGACCACTAGGCTTTTTCACTTCTATGCATTAATTTTCTTTATTTATGCCNTTATTAATCTGTTTCTGGGACATATTAATGTGGATTTTTGGATACTTCCTCGCCCTCGCCCTCAAGAATGTTTCAAACCAGCACATAGACTGAATTATCTAAGTATAATTTGAAAAGTCATGAATTATGAAATATACAGGGGGCTAGAATTCTATATTTACTGTGTGGCCATCAGGCTTTGTGTTAAGTTACAGCATTAACAGTCACGTGCTCATCTATTCATTTGTGAAACATTTCAAACACTTTAGAAACAAACAGAGCGGCACCAGGTCTTACTCTAGACACTAAGATGTGAAAATAAATTTATCTCTTTCCTTCCTGCTCCTTCCNCTCATCTTTTTCCTTCCCATAAACATTTATATAGCATAGTATCAAGGCCATGTTCATTGCTTTTATTGACTCATAGAACATCAGTTTACTGAGACCAAACACTAAGACTTCCTCAGGCAATGAGATACAGTGTGGGGCGGACAGACATGATCGGACTGTCGCATGAAGCAGATGAGAGCCCAGGGCCTGTGATGTCCACAGGAGGATCTAGGTTGCAGGGAGGAAGAATTTCAGGGAGGCAGGAGTGAGGGGAGCATGGGAAGAACTATAGAGACCAAATGGGAGCTGGGGAGTGGGGAGAGGTCAGCTCAATGGGTGGCTACTGAAAGGGAGGATCCAGGGAGCAGTTACAAGCCAGAGAAGGAGTATGACATCATCGAAGCCCTGAGGAACAGAGAAGGAGGAAGTGACTGGACTTCCATTTGAAGGTTTTTTCCTAGCTGAAGAGCAGCCTGATTGGGTTGGCGAGGGGTTAGTCCCTGGGGCTTGGGAAGAGGGATGTTTGGTGAGTCTTGACTATCCAATGAAGTGAATTGAATCTGAAGATTGAGGGACATTTAAGATATCAATGGAGCAGTGGGATCTCTNTGGCTGTTCAGTAGATGCTCCTTGGAGGGGATTTCTGCTGGTCTGGGTCACAGGAGAAGGGACACTGGAGGAGAAGAAGTGCATTTCAAATGCTGAATGCATCTTGAGCGCAATCTCAAGGGTGGAAGTAGTAAGTTGGTTTTCTGGGACCGCACAAGAGCAAGGGAAGAGCTGCACTGTCTCTAGGAAAGACCTGGTGGCGTGCAGGAGCTGCTTCACAAATGGTGACTAGTTCTCTGGTCTTGACCCAGAAGCCCCAGAGTCTGCCTTGTGACTGTNTTCTGGTGACTTGCCAGCGACCGAAAGTGTCTCCACCCCTCTGGACACTCCCAGACCTGTAAGCTCTGTCATCTCATGGTTCTTGTGGACAGGCTCTTGTATCAAAGCCTGCACGACTGTAGTCATCTCTTACTCTGGGCCCAATTAAAACACCCTCAGCCTTCTGAGCTCTCGAAGAGTGAGTCTCAGCTGCACTCCCAGATGAGGCATATGTGGCTTGGCTGCCAAATTCCACAGAAATGTGCCCATGGCTGTGCCACCAAAATAAAGGCTTACGGTATAACAAATTATCCAGTATTTCCTAGGCCATTGAACCCTTTTAAACAGTCACCATGGGGACAGGCTCTTGGATTCTCAGGAAGTTGACCTTCCACAGTCTGCCACTGATAATCAGGGCAAAGTCAAGGTTAGAGGACTTGAAGGCAGCTGGAGTCAGGTCACAGAAGGCATCAAACGCCTGATGGAGGTACTCAGCAACAGGGCTCAGCAACCAACCCATCCAAGGCCTGCCCTCTGCCAGGAAGCATGCTCTTCTTGTTGCCTCACGTAATCCTCAGAAGAACCCATTTTAAACATTACAGATGAGGACACTGAGGCTGCAAGACACCCAGTGGCTTAGNAGCAGAGCTTGTCCCAGGAGCAGGGACATTTTTGTGGATATGTGGCCAGTGTGTCATACAACACTTCCTGCTCTTAAAGGTCCCCCCCACCCCCCCATAGCTTGATGTCTGCTGTCACCATCTGGAAATTCCTAACAACTTCGGAACACAGGACTCCAGATTTTCACTTGTACTGAGCTCCACCAATGTGTGTACTGTACGTAGCTCAGAGTATGGGGTTTGAATACAGACTTGTGAAAGAATCATGGTTCCATCAGTTTGGATCAACCATTTATTCTCTCCATGTCTTAGTTTCCAAATCTGTGGAGTTACTTTGAATGCATTCTAGCATTGCTGTGTGTGTGAAACGAGGTAACACACAGGCGGTATTTACAAATTTACCTGCACAGGCTAATGCTTAATTAACAGGCTGGCTATTGTTGTTGACTTGGATTTCCTATGACCATGGTATTTTCTTTTCCTCCCTCCCTCCCTTCCTCCCCCTTTCTTTTTTCTTATTTTTCAAAGCGTATCCCTAGCCAGTATTTGCACATTGTAGCTAAAGAGTACTTCCATGGCATGCAATCCCTGACTGACATCCGAGACACTTTACTGGACTTGTTTGGTGATGTGTTCTTTGTGGTTCCTGGGCTGGTCACAGCTCGATATCACAGAGGTGAGTCTCTCAAGCACTCCTTTCAAGGATATAGACAGTGAGGTAGGAGGTCATGGAGGTTCATGCTGTCCATGGAGGAGCCACCCACCCCTCCGAGTTCCTTCACTGTAAGGAACTTTTAGATGTGTCCACGATGGAAGAAGGCTCTATCCATCTTTGCAGTTCCGGAACATAGACTACTTATTTTATTCCTTCACTCCCTTCACTTTTTTCCTCTGGAGTTGGTTGGTTTTCAAAACATCTTAGCTACAGGAGTAAGGGGGAAAATGGGAGAGAAGAAAACATCCTTGGGGAGGGGATGGAAAGCTAATCTGCTCCTTTCATCCCTTCCTCCCTCCCTTCCTCCCCTCCCCCCTCTCTCATTTCCCTTTCCTTAGCTTTTCTTGTAACAAATACTTTAGCAATGACCTCTTTATGCTTGATTCTGTTCTATTGCTTGGAAATTTGGCAGTGAGCAGAATAGACACTCTGCCATTGTTCTAGTGAAGAAAGACCGGAAAAAAGAAGCAAACAAATTAATACAGACTGTGTTCGATGGTGATAAGTGCAGAGGCATAAAAGAAGGACAGAGGCTATGGGCCAGGTTGCCATGGGAGATTACCGCTGCATTAGGTCTGTTAATGACAGGCAAGATGAGACTTGGATTTGGCAACACAGAGGTCGCTGGTGACCTTGACTTCAATGGAATGATAAGTGAGTGGCAGCTTAATTAAAATGATTAAAAGAAAATGGGGGAAATTGATCTGTAGACTCAACACAGAACAACTTCAGTTCTTTTGTGGAAATTAACAAATGAATTCTAAAATTGACATGAAAATGCAGGGATGGCCAAATCAATCTTGAGAAAGTGTAACAAAATTAGAGGAGGAAAAATTCACTTGGTTTTAGGACTTATCATTGAGCTGTGATAACTGGTCACGCCCCACCCCCTCATTGAGGAGCAATTGGCAGAGGACAGTCGCAGGGGTGGAGAAAATTACTTTTTGTGGATGTTGCCAGTGGTTGGTGGCTAGTGCTTCAGGGGGTCACCTCACCCACGTACATGTGCGCAGCACTAACTGGATTTAGTAGCTTAGAAAATTAAAAGACGTGAAGTTGGGGAAGGGAAGAGGAGAAATGGNGTAGATATAGTCATATTTCATTATATACATCTATAAAATTTCCCCAAATAAAAAGTTATAAAGGAAAGCACATCTTTAATTCCAGCATTCCAGAGGGAGAGGCGGGTAGATCTCTGAGTTTGAGGCTAGTCTGGTCTACAGAGAGTTCCAGGACAGTCAGGGTTACACAGAGAAACCCTGTCAGAAAGACAAACACACTAAATAAATGAATGAATGAATGAATAAATAAATAAATAAATAAGTAGATAGATAGATAGATAGATAGATAGATAGATAGATAGATAGATAGAGCTGTGTGTTGGCTGGAGGGCAGACAAGTTGAATAGTAGAGCATAGTGGAGAGTCCAGAATATGTAGACCCACTCTTCTACAGCTAAGAAGTGGAGCTGGAGGCCAATGAGATGACTCAGTGGGTTAAGGTGCTTGCTGCCAAGCCTGGGGACCTGAGTTCAATTCTCAGAGCCCACAGAGTGGAAGGAGAGAAAAAAAATACTGATAATTTGTCTTCTGATTTGCACACAAGTGCTCTGGCATGCAGACGTGTGAACACACACACACACACACACACACACACACACACACACACATACACCGCACACACCCCACATGTGAGCTCTCAAATACACACAGAGTCTAACTGAAAAACTGTGAGTTCCTCTGTTTTTCTTTTTTTGCTTTGTTTGTGTGATTGGTGGTTCTAAAAATTTATGGAAATCTCAATAACTTATTACGTCATAAACTGATCACTAAAGTACCAAAAAATAAAAAAAATCAACAGCACCCAAACAGTAAGTGAGACACAAAACCCAGACGTTGNTAGGATTGGAGTCCGTCACTTCTACACCAGAACTTCTATTTTTATTGTTGCTTCTGTTTTGTTTTGTTTTTCAAAAATTATGTTAGACAAAGAAACAAGAATGTATCACTCACATACAGGAAAAAGAAATGAACAGAAACTGGCTTTGAGGAACTCCAAACATTGAAACTATTGAGCAAAAATTTGAAATCAACTCTTTTAAATATGGGATGGCAGGAGTGCCAGCCACTGTATCACCACCCCTCAGGGAAAATCTACTATTTTAAATATGTTCAAATGTTGAAAGGAAGCCATGAGAATAAATTATCACTAAGGAGTGGCTATAAAGAGAGGATTTATTAGAAAAAACATGAGAAGAAACTGAACAGAGTGGAAAGGCACAATAAATGAAGTGAACAAATTACTCGAGGGATCCATTAAAGATCTGAGCATATGAAAGAAAGAACAAGGAACTTAACTATACCATTTGAGATGCTCAATCTGAAAGAGAAAAGAATAATGGAAGATGAACAGAGCATACGAACCTTGAACAATTTGGTCAACCAAACTTATGTATAATAGGATCCCAAGAAAGACAGGAAAGNAAAAAGAGGCAGGAAGAATAAGTAATGGACAAAATGTCCTAAAGCTGTGGAAAGTCAGGCATCTAAGAATTTCAACAACCCCCATATAGGAAAAGCTCAGAGACCACAATGAGACACATCATATCTGAAGCCAAAGAGAAAGAAAAGAGCTCATGGCCACTGTAAGAGAGCTGAGACTTGTCATCTAGAAATGAGATTATCCTAGGTTCTATCTAAAGAAATGATGGTGATCAGAAAGCATGGGGATGACATATTCAGAGTGCCCNAAGATGAAGTAGCCAAGGCTGCTAACCAAGGATTAAAGGATCTGGTAAAACTGTCCTTCAGAAAAGAAGGAGAAATTATGACATTTCCTAGTACACAGGACTTCAACACATAGCTAACAAACTTGCCAGAGAAGGAAAAAGAGTCTTTTAAAGATTTTAAGCTGAAACAAAAGGATATAGAAAGCATTTCAAATCTACATGAACAGGTAAACAACACAGTAAAACTAATTGTGTAAGTAAATATGGAAGTCATTATTAATTCATTTTTGTTTATAATACCCCATTTTCTAAATAGTTTTAAAGACAATTGTAAATCTATTAGTAAGATAAGATGNATAGAGATATAAATTTTAGTCTTAACAGCATAAAATTTTTATACCATAAAAAGAAAATTAATTTGAACTTTATTATAAGTTAAGATGTGAATTACAAATATTAAACATTAATTTAGGAGATAACTAAAAAATATGTGGTAAAAGGAGTAAGAGGATCTTGGTGGATCAAAATGATGCACTAGAAAATTCTAATACAATGGAGCAACTCAAAAAACACAACTGCTATAAGAGACATAGAAAACAAACAGCAAAATGGTGGGAGTCAGTCCTTCACTCTTAGTCATTGTATTAAACGTAAATGGACTAATCTCTCAATAGGCAGATGTAGAGGGATTATATGACACATGCTATTTAGAAGAGATTCACCAGAGAACCAAGGATGGACATTGGCTGAAAGAGAAATGGAAAAGATATTTAGTGTGAGCAGCCACCAGAGAGGGTCAGACAAAGTAAATCTGGAGACAGAAACTATGACAAGACGCAGGGAAGGACATTATGAATGGACATCTGCACCAGAAAAGCATCAGAATTAAAACCCCATATGCACCTTATGATAGAGCCACAAAATATAGGAAATAAAGGCAGCAGAAAAAGCTTGAAGGGGTAGTTTTNTTATAATGGTTTGATACCTTAACATGCATTTTCAATGACAGAACAATTATGCAAAATATGAAGAGGGAAATAGAAAATGAGAATAATACTATAAATCAAACAGACCTAACAATGCATGAAGAACATTAGATCCAACAACAGCCACCAGAGACCTCATTTTTCTTGTGTGCATTTAATGTCCTCCAGGATAAACCACATAGTTGCCCACAGAACAAACCTCAGTGCATCTGAAAGAGNAGAGTATAACCCCAGAGGAATATAATATTTGTCCTTTTGTTGGTCTAGCTTATTACTGTAATGCCTGAAGGTTCATCTATTTCCTACTATATATCAGAATTTCTTTCTCAGGATGAGGACTATTCTTTGCCTGTCTAGACCATGTTTATTTATGGTCATTTTCTGACTGTGGTGAATAACGTGAGTGTGTGGATAGCCATCCTTTCAGATGCATATCTGAGGCTGGGTTGCTGGACCACACAATCATTCTAAGTTTTGAAGAACTGCATATTACTTTCTACAGCAGCCATGCCATTTTCCCTTCTCTCCTCTGATATGCAAGAACAGCAGCTCCCTGCTGCATCAGCACTTGCTCCCTGCAGTTGCAGAAGGGATGACTATCACATATGCATATATATGCGTATATATGGGTGAAGTGTCATCCAATGGCAATGTTGATTTGTGTTTCCCTAATGATTAGACAAGTTAGGAGTGTTTCCAGGTTCTTTTCAGACATTTTAAATTTAATTTTTAAAACTAACACAAAATAATGGATCATATAATGAGATTTCATACATCCATACCCTCGATTCTCCCTCCCGCATATCTGTCTCCCATCCCTACCCCATCTGTTGCTTGTCCCCTTCCTTCCCTTAAACAACTTTTCTTCTGCCTCCTCTCTTTTCTCTCTTTCTCTTTCGATCTCCCTCCATATGTATATGTATATATGTATACAATACATGTATATATAAGTATGAATAAATATCACATGTAAGAGAAAATGTGAAATATTTTCCAAACATTTTCACATCTCTTAGCAAAATGTCTGTGCAAATCCTTTCCTCTTTTTTCTTTGAACTGAGAATTACTTATTTTGTCTCATTGATTCTTCATATATTACACAAATTAATTCATTTTTTGATATAATTTGNAAGTATTTGCAATGATTTATAGNCATTCTATGGGTTGATGTCTTGCTCTGTTGATAACGTTCAATAACTGGATACTGATTTTAAGTCTTCATGCATATTGCTTCACTTANGTTGTCTTTGTTAATTGTGTGTTTTGTGTTGTATCTTAGACACCATT
The DNA here is from genome assembly GCA_001675575.1 of Neotoma lepida. Lineage (NCBI taxonomy): Eukaryota > Metazoa > Chordata > Mammalia > Rodentia > Cricetidae > Neotoma > Neotoma lepida. The sequence goes on along the minus strand of LZPO01066463.1, from coordinate 92,532 downwards.
ACCAAACAAATACAGTGAGAGAAAAAAAGATTTATTTTTGTTGTTTTTAAGTGTGTNTGTTGGNTTGANNGACATGCTCTGTGTGGAGCNTTCACAATTATACAGAGATTTGCAAAAGCTCCTCAAATTCTGCATTTGAAACAGGTGCTTTTTATTCTCTGTAGAAAGATAACAGGAAGACAGAAGGCAGATATTTTGTGGTGTCTTGTTGCAAGAGATGCTGAGAAATAAGCCAATAATTGAAGGAAAAATTGAGACCAAGAGTATGTGTGTTTGAATGTGTGCATGTGAGTGCCTGTGTGTCTGCTCGTGTATGTGTGCCCAAGAATGTGTGTGCACTGTTACAGAGAAAGGACCTTTGTAGAAGAGAGGAAGGTTTTGATTGCCTGTGTGTGGATTACTTTGGGAGAAGGGAATTACTCTGTGTGCCTCCAGACCTCTGAACCAGAATCTCTGAGAAGTTACAGGTGTACCTGGGCTCAGTATGAAAGGATTT
>LZPO01066463.1:52225-69706 GCA_001675575.1 Neotoma lepida | reverse complement strand
TCCTAAATATAACCTGTTCAGGCCATATAATTTTACTTGTTTACATGCTTTCAGGGCTGACCATTTGGCATTGGTGTTCTCTTCCTGGGAGAGACCACCTCTCCAGCTCCCAGATTCCCCCAGTTGCTTTTAGTTTTTNTGTGTAGAGTCAAGGCCTCATGGGCTTTACTCCATCCACTGCAGTCCTAGATCTGTTAGTCCAGATTCCAGGACTGATTCCCATGTATAGCCAGACCTGAAAGCTAAGCTGTAGCATTGTGAACACTGCAGTCTTGATGAACACACTACAGAAAAGCATGGTTTATTACAAGTCAATGAGATTATTAGGGTCTATTGTAAGAGAACACTCAGGGCAAGAGGCCTCAAACAGAGAAAGGAAAGGGCAACAGGATCTTCAAGTGACTCCTGTCCTGGGATGTGGCACACTGGAGATGTTATTGAGAACCTACAGCACAGCTTTCCGTGTTTCTTTATTGGCATCTTTCTGAAGCACATTTATCTTCTTGGCAGGTGAGAGACAGAGCACTCTACACTTTCATCTTATTACCTTACACACTGTTTAGTCCCAGCATTTAATTTGAACTCTGGTGCATTGACAGTGGTGTGTATCCATCTTTGGACCAGTCTCTAGGTTCAGGGACATGGAGACTCATCTCACATACAGAAGTCTGAACTTACAAAGTGAGAGTNGGGGAGGGTGGGAGAGGGACCAACCGATTCTCTTTTGATGGTCCATCCTACCTCCTGCTCTCTCTCACCTTGAAGCCATTACATCCCTGCTACCAAAGTCATTTTATTCTTCCTTTCTTCCTAAAGGAGAATTGGGGTGTGGTTACCAGGGGAAACCAGTAGATAGAAAAGATAAAGAATGGCCTAGGCATAGGTAGTAGGTGTCTTCCCCAGAACTCCAGCAATCCTGGCTCTGAGTCTGAGAATCTACCCCCTTGATGCTACCTTCTCTCCTCCTAGCCCTTGCCAATATTCAGGGAATTCTGTGTAGAGTCCTCTTACCCTGGGCCCATGTAAGGAGGATCTAGGAGGGAGAATCTGANACCTTAGGGATGACGGTTAAAGGATCAGCTTTTACACCTGGAGACTATCTCACCAGAATCTCTGCTTCTATCTTCACAGAAACTTTTTAAGGTCAATTTACTTGAAGACCTCAGAGAGGTAAGGACCTTTGTCCTCTGAATTATCAGTTTTTAATCCTATTAGTGTTATTCTATGTTGAACTATGAATGGAGAACTTTCCTCTGTGGATTCCTTGTGTGTTTACTGCTAATGCCCTAAGAGGNAAAATCATTTGTCATGGTAACAAGACCTGAGGACCAGAGTTAAGCCCTGCCTGGCTCCTACTCCACCGCTCCCTGTCAACAACTCTATATCCCCTGCTAGATTCCCCATTCTCATTTACATATTCTTCTTCCAAAATGGCCCTGTCACAGGTGCTGGGGCGGAATGAGGAGGGGGAGGACACGGGGGGGGGCAACAGGACGCGGGAGGCTATGTTAGAACCTTCCACTGTCTATGGCACCTTCCGTTTCAGTGTTGGGATGTGTGTGCAGGAAAAAAAAACATGTTATGTGTTCAGATTTAAGATAAAAATGAAATTGGCAGATGGTGAGACATTAATTAACAGCACAGAACATCCGAAAGACGGAGGAAGGAGTATATCGGCTTGTCTTNCTGTGGGAAAGAACTGCTCGTCCATAGTATGGGACAAAGCTGTGGCAGGATGGAAAGGCTGCTAAGTCTGCAAATGTGGGAGCTGACTGACTTTTTTTTATTGTTGTTCTCAAGGATTGGCTTTTCTTTCTTTCCCCCTTTCTTANTTCTTTACTTCTTTTTGGAGATAAGGTCTCAGTCTCCAGCCCAGGCTAACCTGGAATTCAGCATGTAGCTCAGGGTCACTTCAAACTCATAGCAATCCTTCTCCCTGAGGCTCCTGAGTGTTGGAATTTCAGGCATGGGCCACTATGNCCTGCTCATGAGGATTAATTTTTTTACAAAAGCATAGTGGAAAGCANGCTTGTGAGACTGAAGCCAAAAGAAATTTACAATTAAGTTACTCAGGTCAGGAAAATCTTAAACCTTTTCTAGCCATCATATTTTATAAAATTTANGTGTAATAATAAACCTGACCAGCATAACGTGTTTAAAAAACAGGANCCTCCACACAAATAGGGCTGATGGAAACTTTGTGATTAAAGGCTCCTAGGGCTCTTAGAATTCTAACTCCAGAATTCTCCTTGGAGCAGTGACTCAATATTTGTTAATTTTATATTTACTGCAACTTTGAAGATATAGCTTCTACGAAGAACAAGATATCTATATGTATACATATGTATTTATGTGTAAATACATCTCAATTATTCACATATCAAGTATATTTTAAGTGAAGATGTCCTGTGCACCCCTCTACATCATCATGGTTAGCTCTCTAGTNGGAGTTCTGCCTCATGTCTCAGCCCCCTTGTTAGGACTCTAAGTCTCTGTGGCTATTACTCATAGCCACTGGAGTCTGGGTACTGGCCTTGCATTCACAAAGGTGGGCTGGGACATAAGCACTCTCCGGGAAGAAGTAATTGCAGATATTGCATTGTTCCCTACCCTAGAACTGCCCTTTCCTCCCTACTGCAATTGACGGAGTGGTGCTGCCCAAGGCCCCAGAAGAGATTCTGGCCGAGAAGAATTTCAACACTGTCCCCTACATGGTGGGGATCAACAAGCAAGAGTTTGGTTGGCTTCTTCCACTGGTAAGAAAGTACAGACGTCACACAGACACACCCCACCCTAAGTCATTCAAGACTTCCTTCTTTACTATGGCTTCTCTGAGTCCAGAAAAACTGAATTCATTATCATGAGTAGACATTGCCACTAAAATCATCTCCAGGAGTTTCAATGTCTCCTGGAGGGTTCAGCCTTAGCAACCCTTGTCATGTATCTCATAATTACTCTGTCTTCCTATTAAAGAATCCTGGATGGACCCATAGAGATAATAATTGTGTCTTTCTTAGAAGGATATCCAGATAAGAGAAGGAGCTGGAGGTTTGGGAGAGCTGGGCCTGGCATAACTGCTTCCAGTCTGCATGTGGAGACCCAGGTCCTGTGCATCTCCACACATAGTCTCAGGCACCTCAGTGGACAGTTAAGCCGGATGCTAGTTAAAGCAATAGGATAGGCTTTATGCAGTAATATGACNGCAGTAAGTTGAACAATTCAGCATGACTGGAACCTAAATCTGACACTAAAAGAAATAGATGACTCCAGGATGGGCAGAGTGCAAAGATTGCACTGCAGTTGTGAGTTCAAGTGGTTACACCCAGCCTTTGTTAATCAATGATTACCTGCAGGAGAACTATCAAACCCTTCTTCATGATAGAAATCAGAATTGGGAAAGAAGATGCTCATGGAATTCAAACATCTTTCTTCAGAGACTGGTAGCTTAGCCAAGATTTATCTCCCCAAATATTGTTATTCAAAGACATTTTGAATTATTTTTAGTTTTTAGAGATTGCTCTCAGGTNTTTGAGGAAATGGTTTTGAGTAGAAGATGTGTGTTCTCTGTCCTCTGTCCCTGAGCTCTCTGCTTCTGCATACACTATCATTGTTTAAATTTTCTTCAATTGACTGGAGGACCAGTATACCCCATAGACTGACATGTCAAACACACACACACACACACACACACACACACACACACACACACACTAGTATTTTTTGAATTTCTAGATATAAGTCCTTTTGTTTTGTTGATTTATTTTCTAATTCTTGGGAGATCTATGCTCATTGAGACCCAAACAAAGACATTTCATGCTTTTAATTGATTTGATTGATTTTCCTATTGGGTTCTTTCTGTTAATTCTTGAAGACTCACAAGTACTTGATAATTTTCTTTNAACAGATTATGGGATATCCACTCTCTGTAGGCAAGCTGGACCAGAAGACAGCCACATCTCTTCTGAGGAAGTCTAGCCCCTATCTTGTAAGAGGTTCATGGGGATTATGAGAATTGACTGGGAAGCACAGAAGGGCTGGGGGCTCATCCAGTGGCACAGAAAATCCAATGGCACAAATATATGTAGGCTTGGGGTTTGGTCTCTTTTTTATGCCTTTAACACTTCATCACCCTAGTAGAAACTGAAGGGTTAAAAAGGTTCACGATCAATGAAGACTTNTAAACTGGCCAAAGAAGCCACATTGTTCACCATTTAGGGCAGGGGTTCCTTCCTTGATCCATTTCAGAATGTCCCTGAGGATGTGATTCCAGCNGCCATTAAGGAGTACTTAGGAGGGGCAGAAGACCCTGTTAAAAACAGAGACCTGTTTGTAGACTTGATTGGAGATGTGTTGTTTGCTGTGCCATCTGTGATTGTGGCCCGTCATCACAGAGGTGAGAGCCAGGGGTTGGATTGCAGAGGGTCACTGACATCAGTATTAGTTTCTGACTCGTTTATCTCCTAGCATGGACAGACATGGACACTGTTGAGAGTTAGGCCCTAAGTCTTGGTTCTACATGGTTGGGGGTGGGTGCTGTCCTGTTGTATTATCTGCTAGTAAGTAGCCCATGCTGAGGAGAGGACCCAAATGCATGGAGTTAATTTAGGAGGTGGTTCTAGAAAATGGCAGTAAGGAGATGAGGAAGTGGCACAGGAGGATCAGGAGGTTCATGTTGATGCACTGCTAAGCACATGTTTAACATAGATGGTAGAAGCTGGAGAGTTTGAGAGAACAGTCAAGAGTTCCTTTTGGTGCTGGGGACCTTGATACCATCCAGATTTGTGCCTCAACATGAATTGTACATGGACTTGTGTCTTCTCAGATGCTGGAGCCACCGTNTACATGTATGAATTTCAGTATCATCCAAGCTTCTCATCAGACCTGAAACCAGAGATGGTGATGGGAGACCATGGGGATGAGCTCTTCTCAGTATTTGGTGCCCCATTTACAAAAGGTAATGGCTTCTTGTTAGTTGTGTGCCTTAAGTTAAGAGGCCTGGACTCTGGTCTTCTTTGGGTGTCCTTGAGAAGGTTTCTCTTCTTTGATCTTAGTTTCATGGTTCATCAAAATGGAGCTGAGCTAACTTGAGCAGTCTCTAGCCTTTCCTGCTCTAATGNACATGAAAGAGGACAGTGTTTATGTCCCCAACATAGTCTCTTAGAATCCAGATGTGTAACTTCACTTGCATAGCATTGCCTGAAGATGAGAGTGCCAGTAGTTTCCCACTCACGTGGGTATAGAGAAGGTTGGAATTTGCACTAACCTTGAATTGAGTATAAAGAGTTTATCCATATGTCTCTATATATTTAAAGCTCACATATTTTTGGCTATGATATACCTGAAAATGTACTATTTGAATATTTTCACAAATATCTTCAGTACCTTAACTCTCAGCAGTTGCAAATGACTCATGACCTCTCTCATGGCATACCAGTGTCTCCAAGTTGGATTATTCATTAGAATTTTCACATTTCTAATATATTTCAGACTGAAAGTTTTATGTGTGTGTGTGTGTGTGTGTGAGAGAGAGAGNGAGAGAGAGAGAGAGAGAGAGAGAGAGAGAGAGGCTTAAAGAACGCCCCACGAGCCAATAGCAATCCTGCTGGAGATGTGGTATGGAAAACAAAAGTTGCTCTCTTACTGATGTGCTACCTGAGCATTGCTGAAAGTGTGCAACTGGTCAGTATTTTATTCAAATGCAGATTCTGACTCAGTTGATAAAGAATAAGGGTAGAGAATCCACAGTGTTAAAGGCTCACATGGCAATAATGCAGCTGGCTTATGGACCACTATGAGCCACACAGGGCTTTTATCCTCTTCCTCACAGGGGGTGCCTCAGGTGAAGAGATCAACATCAGCAAGATGGTGATGAAGTTTTGGGGCAATTTTGCTTGGAATGGGTGAGACTGGTGGCAATGATGGGCAGGGTTCAAGGGAGAGGTAGGATGTTATGGGGATACCCATGGGGAAGTTGTGGATTTTAAAGTTTGAGTGGACAAAGGCTTAAGCACTTGGTCATAGTACTTTGACAGTGAGAGCTCTCTAACAGTGGTCAGGCTGTCCAAATAGATGGAGCACGCCTCCTCTCCAGAGCCATATGGCTCATGGCAACAATATACCCAGGATTCGTTCAATTTTCAGAGAAACATGGGAACCATATAGCAGATCTGAGAAACTTTGATTTTGATTCTAGGAACCCCAATGGGAAGACATTGCCTGCATGGCCAGAATACAATCAGAAGGAAGGATACTTGAAGATTGGTGCAACCACTCAGGCAGCCCAAGGGCTGAAAGATAAGGAAGTGGCATTCTGGACTAAAGTCTCAACCAAGGAGGCAGCGGAATAGCCCCTCCAGGAAAAAAAACCCAAAACTGAACTCTGAATGGGAAGCCTAGCTAGCTTTTGGGGGCCAATGTAACAAAGGCAGTGTTAGACCATGCGATGTTTGTAGGTAAAAAGACTTCTTACCATGGGGACTTCAGAACTGTGTGTGATGGGGTGTGGGAAGGCAAGAAAGATGGGATGTTTATCTCATGGCCTCAATTTGCAGAAAACTTGAGTTAGAGACCACCTCACTGTCTCTGCTGTCTTTGACTCCAAATGAATGCACCCTTCTCTGGCAGAGGAGGATGAACAGAATGAAAAATAAAGAGGATGAAAACCACCATAAGAAGGCAACACCACATGGATGGCTGGAGGAATAGTAGCCCTGAAATATATAAAAGGTAGATAGGCACTTGGGAGGAGGGAGGTGTGAATATTAATTAGCTCACCTTCCGTTTCCAGATGGAAATATCTTATTGCACGTTAGGAGAATGACTAGACTGTAGAGTTTACAAAAGTGCTAAAAGCTGCACATGGGCTACATCAAGGATATACAATTCCTAGGAACCACAGACCCAAGGAGGAGATTACATCCATCACAGACTCTTCTCTACATGTGTCTGACAGGTGTCCACGATCAAGACTGGGGACAGTAGACTGACTGGAGAAAGCTTGTCCCTAGGGTTCAGTTTCAAAACACTTCAAAGGGATTGGAGAGATGGCTCAGCAATTAGAAGCACTTGTTGCTCTTCCAGAGAACCTGGGTTCAATTTCCAGAACCCACATGGTAGCTCACACCATTTATAATTTCGGTTTGAGGGGATCCGATGCCTTCTTCTGACCCCTGTGAACACCAGGCATGTACATGGTACACAGACATACATGTAGGCCAAACTCTCATACACATACAACAAGCAAACACCCAAATACTGCAGACCACATAGGAACAAAAGCCCATAGTAATCAGAGGGAAAACTGCAAGCTGATTTCCCCTTTGGTCTTGGTGAAGACCTACTAAGGACACAAAAAGGAAAATTGTGACAATTTACACTCACTAGGGGACAGGAAACTGTCATGGATCAAGATCATTGTAGATCTTTCAGTGTTAATATCTTAGGGCTTCTATTGCTGTGACTAAACACCANGATCAAAAGCAACTTGGGAAGGAAAGGGTTTATTCATCTTACAGTTCCACATCACAGTCCATCACTGAGGGAAGTCAAGGCAGGGACTCAAGGCAGGGACCTGGAGACAGGAGCTGATGCAGAGGCCGTGGAGGGGTGCTGCTTACTGGCTTGCTCCTCGTGGCTTGCTCAGCCTGCTTTCTTATAGAACCCAGGACCACCTTCCTAGGGGTGGCACCATCTGCCTGGGATGAGCCCTCCCACACCAATTACTAATTAAGGAATGTTCAACAGACCTGTCTACGGGCCAATCTTATGAAGGCATTTTCTTAGTTAAGATTCTCTCTTCCCAGATATGTCTAGTTTATGTCAAGCTGACAAAAAATAAACAAATACAAAACAAAATGAAACAAAACCAACCAGAACAGCTGAGTAGACATAGGATCATTGAGAAGGTTCCATCTCCAAGACTGAGGAACACAGGGTCCTCCTAAAATTGAGATCAGACCAGAACTAGAGAAATCACTTCTGGGTGCTACGACTGAGTCAGTAGACATGAACCATCAAGGACTAGAAACTGGCTGGGTTGGGAAAGCAGGGCAAACAACTCACCCTGGAGGAGGTGAAAATAGCTGGCAAAGTATAGGACAAAAATATCATTAAATGTATCTTGGGTTCTAGTGGCTCCCTCAGGGGAGGGGTTGAGAAGACGCAGCGTCAACGACTCAGACACCGGAAATCCGTTGAAAGCAAATAATGAACTCATTTATTCAATAACAGGGAAGGCCTTATATACCTTCCTCCCAGCACCCAGTCTGTGTGGTTGTCTCTCATTGACTGGGCACAATCAGGAACTCTGACATTGATCAGAGACTCTGACAGCAACCAGGACCTCTGACAGCTCCTGTTGCTAGGCCCTCAGGCAGACCCCAGGTTGGTTCTTAAGGAGTATGTACATTATGTGCATGCCTTGGCAACTGGTCTGAGCCAATTTCCTGGACCCTATGAGTCTGTCCTACTACAATCAAAGATAAGAGCTAATACTTAATGTTTTACTGAAAATTTTAAAAATAATAGCTAATGGACATTATTACATTGTTTGAAGAGACAATGAGATCAAAGCTGAATATGGTATACCCAGGGCGACAGTAATTCTCTCCTTCTACATAAGAAGGAAAACGTGCAAGTCATAACTCTTGCATATGACATATCTAGAAAACCAGCATATTATTGATAATGATGGAGTCTGTTGCCAGCTTGAGCCCTAATAGGTCTCCTTGACCACAGGTACCTCTGTGTGCCTTGCTGGATGAATGTGGAGAAATGAATCTGTAGGTGACCCTGTGTGAACAGGGTACCACTCAGTTCTCTTCTCAAAATAAGTGTTTCAAAATTGTTAAAATGTTTACACCCTTCACAACCTTAAGCCTGTGCTGGGTGGTATCCAGCCACTGCCTCAGATGCTCTCAAGTCATCTTTGTTATTGTGCCCATGCAAATTACTTGGTCTGTTTTATTTTAGAAGATTTATTTTTATTTGTGTGTATGAGTGCTGATGTCTGTGGAGGCCAGAAGAGGGCATCCGATCCCCTGGAGATGGAGTTACAGGTGTTTGTGAGCTGCTGGTTGTGGGTACTGGAAAGAGCTGCAGTCTTCTAGAAGAGCAGCAAGTGCTCTTAACTGCTGAGCCATCTCTCCATCCTGTTTGGCTTCTTTTAATGGCCTTTAATTTCTTCAGCAGGAACATTTCATTGGTCCCAATATCAAATAGGCTTTTCTGACCTTCTGAAAAACTCTTTGCTCCAAGTTTTCATTGCAAACCTGGCTAAAAACAGCTGGCAACAACAGCATTGTCGTTCAAATACTGTACTACCATGAACCTGCTTCTGCTAAGTTAATTATTCTATCATCTTTAATCTTAGTCTCAAAACAAAGCCCAAAGCCTATAGCTACATCTGTTCCAAATTCTTTCTGCAAACTGGTTCCAAAGATTTCTGGACCCCATAGTTAAGAATAGTCACAGCAACAGCCCCAGAGCCTAATACCTATTTTANTCAGACTTCATGTCACTATGACATGCAGCCAAGAGAAACAGTGAGAATGGTGAGGGATTTGTTTTGTCTCAGTGCCATTTCATCATGATAGGAAGGGCATGGTGGAGCTGGACATCAATACCACTGTGGAGCAGGGCAGAGGGAGAAGATGCCTGTGCCAGGGGATTTCCTGCCTTTTCTCCTTTATCCCTTCTGGGCTCCCAGTCTATGGGACAATGCTGTCCATACTCAGGATAAACCGTTTGTCCTTAGATGAGTCTCTCTGGAATGTTCTTAAAGACACATAGAGGTGGGCTTTAGCATTCCCTAGCACTTTTTAAGCCACCCACACTGATTATCAGCAGTAACTGTCACAGGCCTGGGCAGCAGTTCCCTGCCTGATGAATGACTAACAAAGGCTTTCCCCGTCTATAGGATAGTTCCAGTATGGTTTCACTTTTNCTATGTGTGCTCCCACTCAGCAAATTTTATCTGTTCCAGTATCTTGGAGTTTTTTTCTCTCTCTTCATTTTTCTAGTACTTTTAGCATTTATATTAAGGTCTTTTTAGCAAATTTATTTTTAAGTTTATTTTGCATAGGGGAGAGAGGGATTTGCTTCTCAGTTTTTCTGGCAACTTTTGTTGAAAAGGTTGTGTTTTCCAACATGTGTTTTGGGAACATTTTTCAAAATCAATTTAAACCAAGTGGGTTATTTTAGGGTACTTTATTCTATTACATTTGCCTGTATATCTTCTTACGCAAATGTATTTTTTTTTACTATGGCCCTGTAATAAGTATTTGAAAACAGGGACTGTGATGCCTCAGATTTTGCCCTTTTGCTGAGGATTATTTTGGTTATTCAGTGACTCTTTTGCCTCATCTGAATTTTAGGATGTTTCCCCAGTTTTATGAAGAAAGACAATAGTATTTTGATGGGGATGGCATTGAAACTGGAGCTCCCTTTCTGTAGAATGGCCAAGTTTAACACTCTCGGTTCTCTTTACCTATGAGCATGTGAGGTCTTTGGATCTTCTAGTATTTTCTTTAACTTCTTCTCCCATGCTTTATAATTTCAGTTGTTAAAGTCCTTCTACCTCCTTAGATTTATTGCTAGATATTTTATTTTATTTTGTCAGGTTATAGTGAATGGTGTTGTTTCTCTCATTTCTTTCTCAGAGTTCATTATTGATATATAGGAAAGCTAATTGTAGCTGTTGACCTAGTGTCCTGAGTATCTTAAAAAACACCAGCGTAATAAGCTGACATAAAGAAAATAAAATTATAAACACTTTCTCAATCTCAAAGCAAGAGGAGTAATAGGAAAAGAACACAAAATATACGAAGAGGCAGGAATGTCCTCCCAAGGTGGCTAAGTTTGGCACAGACATATTAAAATTCCGTGGAACAATGGTGATTTAAACTCATCAATTAGAAGAGATTGTCAGACTGGCTAAAACAGGAAGACTCAAGCAAATGCCCCACGAGGAGTCCGACTTTAGGTTTTTTTTTCATTCCTTTCATTGTTTTGAATGAACAACAGGTTTAACAAAACTGTGAACAGTAAAAAAGTGATTCCCACTGCCAAACTTCTTTCAGCCCTAGAGATAAACCAGAACCCTGAAATCAAAGGCCAACACAAGAAGAATCTCAGGCCCATTTTGTAAAGAGGTCCTCTATGAGTTAATTTTTACCTGCTGCTAGAACATTTGTCTATTGCTGGAACCCCTAGTTTTAGCCTGGGGCCTCAGAGTGGCACCTGCCAGACAGGAAGCCCTGAGAAGTCCCAAGTCAGTTGAGGACAAGAGATGGCAGGGTAACCAAGGTCTCAAGACGCAGGTCAGCCTGGCCTTGGTTCAGCTNCCGAGCTGCAGCCAACTTAGCTTCCCAAGGNCTTCGCATAGGTGAGTCTGGCTCCCTGGACTGTTCCCTGCTGCCTGGCNCGGTGCTGCTTCCTCAGAAGGCTATCTCCAGAGCTGATCTCTATCACTAGCACCTCTTATCATCTGTACCACAGATTCCTTAGCTCCGTGCCAGTGGTGACAGCTGGTGTACGTGTCCTCACCATTACTGAAAGGCTGCTCTTGCTGGTGGCTGGCTAAGTTTCCTTTAAGCAGCCATGTGCTGCAGAAGCTTTTGTTAATTTAAAGGGCCGGAGAGGCAGAGATCTAAATGTGAAAGGAAGATTAAAACATGAGTGAGCTTGGAATTGGTACTAATGAGTTCTGACCTCAGGCCTCAACACTGGGGGGAGAAAATCCTTTGGCTTCAGGTTTTCTAAAGAGCCTCTGTGGATGATATCACAGAAAAGGGAAGAGAGATTACACAAGTACCCCTAAAACACTACTTGCAGTCCTACTATAGGAATATAGGATGCCACATTTAGGAATCAACAGTCCCATGTTTCCCTGGATGGTTCTGATTCTGTAAAGCAATCAAGGGGAGAATGAATGAAAGATATGAACTTTCTCCATTTTGCAACTGGCCCTGAGTTTCAGTTTCCTAAAAGGATAACAAGGAAGATAGCACATACCAAGCCTGAGCCAATCTGCTTTACAGAATCAGAACCCAAGTTTGTCCTGGACAAGTCCCTATCCTGAACATAAGCTGCCTCTCATCCTCTCTTCTCACAGAAAGACTGCAAAGAACCAGAGAGGAGCACAGTGCTCAATGGAGGCAAGAAAGTGCCTCTCCAGCTCAGTTATGCTCACACAGGCAGTCTCTTCTCAATCTTAGGGAGATTACAGGAACTGTCCTTTTTGGTCACTGCCTTGAGGTACTGTGGGGGCTGGCTCAGGCTTGGTATGTGCTNTCTTCCTTGTTATCCTTTTAGGAAACTGAAACTCGGGGCCAGTTGCAAANTGGAGAAAGTTCAGATCTTTCATTCATTCTCCCCTTGAGACTGGCTCCATCTTGATTCCTTGAGATGGGTCAAGGGGATAATAGTGGGATTTTAAAATCATTAGTTGAATGATGGAAATTCATTCCTTAATGAATCTTACAAGGACTTTAAGAATGCANGGAACACAGATTAAAATGAGCAATAACAAGATCATGGGTCTGGCTATTGCAGAAAGGAATGTAGTNAGCTAGGGGGACCAACTAAATAATGATTTAAATCAGTTTTGACCCTGTTGTCTGGCCAGTTCACATTCCTCTATTCTTTTCTTAACCAATGACAGAGATTACATAATAACTCCAGAGTGGTTAGAGTAAAAGCAGCATTGTTCCNTCAGGGCTGCAGGGTCTCCCTTGTTGGAGAAATTCTGTAAAGCAACTTCAGCTAGGGAAGAGAGGGAAGCTTCTAAGTGAGCAATGGATTTTCCTCATTCTAAAAGGTCATTATCAATGGCTTTCTTAGAGTATTATAGTTTTTAATTCTGCAATAAAAGGGTTGAAGCTCCCAGACTTGTTGACCCAGCCATCCCTAGACTGAATAAAGTTGAGACCAGAACAGCGGCTACTCCTATGGCCCATTTATATCTGATCTGAGGGGTGGGAAGGAGCTGTCTCTCTGTTTCCTCATTAATGTAGTAGAGAATGTGAAGTGTGAGCTGAACCAGGACATAGAATTTCCCCATTTGATGCAAGAGCCAATAGTAATTCGCAGAAGCAGAAGGACCAAAGGCCCTGGGAGGGCTGACAGAGTTCCTATCTAGAAGGAACCTGGAAATGAGAATGGGACCAGTTACTTACTTTAGATCAGGTCCCCTATGACGGGGAGTTTTCTTTTGATCTAACATTCCAGCCTGTGGGGGACAAGGGGTGACTTACTTTCTGTAATTACTTTCTGCTGAAACTAGACTGTTGCACAAATCCTAATTGGCCTTATAATAAAAACCCAGAGCCAGATATTGGGGTTAATACTGAAAGATCAGAAGAAACAAACCACAGCCACTTCCCTCACCAACTCCTCAGCCAAAAGGGGAAGATTCTGTCTCCAGGAATCCTCAGACTGAATGCCTCTGATGTCCTCAGCAGAAAAGCGAGTGAACTCCTGTCTCCTCCCACCTTACATGCCTTTCTCTGCCCAGCCATATCACTTCCTGTCTCAACCTTCTTAGTGCTGGGATTAATGGCGGATGTGCTTCCCAAATACTAGGAGCAAAGGCATGAGATCACAAGTGCTGGGATTAAAGGTGTGTGCACCATTGCCTGGCCTCTATGTTTAATCTAGTGGCTGGCTCTGTCCTCTGATCTTCAGGCAAATTTTATTTGTTAGAGTACACATCACCACATAGGACATTGTTGTCAGGGCCCAAGAAGGCTGGAATGCTAGTCGAAAGCAAGGAGGGAATTCTAGCAATGCAGCATTCATCAGAAGCATCTGGTTCACTGATCCAGTTGAAGAGACAGGGAGCATTCATATCAGCTGGACTGGTCCATATCAGCTTTCAGCAAGTTTAGGGCTCATAGTCATTTGGAGCAGGTTGTAGTCAGCAGCTGATGCTTGGATATGTCTGTCAGCCAAGTGGAAATCTGCTGAGACAAATATAGACTAGGGACAGAAGTTAAAGTTCATGAACTTAAAGGAAAATATGTTATNTATGGAACTTTCAGGGCCATAGTCCTAGTAATTGAGAAAGGAGAGGAGTCCCAAGACCAGGAGAGAGAGAAATGCCATCCTCAGGAAAAGACACATGGGAAAACTTAGGCTGTATTTACCTAGAGTCCTCTTGACCTGTGAGAAGTGCATCCAAGTCTTACAACTCTCCAGATTCTCTGAAGCTTATATGAATTTTTTAGTTTATAAAAATACATAAAAGTTTTAGATATATTAGCATTACCAATCCATACTGAAATCCATATTGTAGAAAAGGCAGGTAACTGGTATCTATAAAACAACAAGAGTAGACTCGCATCTTTGAGTCCTAGCAAAAGCTATAGATTTGGGTTAAAAAGCACNAGCATTTTCTTCTGTCCAGAGAGCCAGATATAGATTGGACTGAAATGATTTTACCCCAATGAGAAGCATCTTTAAGTCTATATTTAGAAGACAACCAAAAGAAATCTAAAATCTTGAACTTGTGACTGAACAGTAAGTAGTCACTGCTCTACCAGTTTATCAGAACTCTATTAATGTTAAGCTCTTAACTTTTATACTATAGAAGGTGATGGAGATATTGTTCTGTATGCTGTGAATATGTGCTGCTCTGATTGATTGATAAATAAAATGCTGATTGGCCGGTAGCCAGGCAGGAAGTATAGGCGGGATAAACAAACAAAGAGAATTCTGGGAAGAGGAAGGCTGGGTCAGGAGACGCCAGCCGTCGCAGAAGGAACAACATGCCTGTAGACTGGTAAAGTCACAGAATACGTGGCAAAACATAGATTAATAGAAATGGGCTGAATTTAAGTATAAGAGCTAGTCAGTAATATGCCTGAGCTAATGGCCAAGCAGTTGTAATTAATAAAAGCTTTTTTTGAGTTATTAATTTATAAATGGCTGCGGGACCACAGGGTGGGCTGGACCGAGTGGGGCCTGGCGGGACCCAGACAAAACATTCACCTACAAGAAGGAGAAAAAACCTGAAACATTTCTCATATTTTAAATCATTCATCATTATCTTTACAACTTGTACTCATATATCTCAAATCATCTTTTGAGACCCTCAAAATANATAAGCTTTCATATCCTCAGACCTTCATATATCCCCAAACATTCTTAAACCCTCAAAACTTGAGACCCTCAAAACTTTCATCTAATATTTACCAGAGACACAAGCAGTTATTACTGAGAATAGACATTTCAAATCATATTCCTTTAGTGGAAAGTTACATCTAAAACCTGTTTATCTTTTAATATGAANCCTGTTAGCAAAGCAAACCTGTCTATCTTTGAAATGGAGCAGACTATTGTCTCTGTGTCAGTGTTGGACAGTATCCAAGTGACATTAATGGGAAAGTGTTGGTTGGCTCAAGTAGGGTTGTAAGTACATAACAACATAGCGGGGAGGAGTATTAGAAGCATTTGAGCCTTACCTTTAATGGGTCTCAGGGATTTTCACACTGATGTCTTAGGTCTACCTAATGGTCTATCCCTCTCATGGTTGTGGCTTGAATGTTGGGTCATCTCTCCTCCTGAAGACTTGATGTGGGAGTGGTGGATCCAAGTCCTTACCTGTCAACTTTTACAGCCATGAGTGTTGTCAGGATCACTGTGTGAGGGCCTTTCCAATGAGGCTCAAGTGTCTTGTGGTTATGTCTCTTAACCCAAACCTTGTCACCTGGTTCAAAGCAATTGAATTATGAAGGGCTTATTCACAGATCTGGCATATATCAGGCCAGAGTTATTTCTGGACCCTACGTAAGGCCTGCAAGGATTTCAGGAATCTTTGGTGGTCGAATTCTGCAAGAATCTCAGATTGGAGGTTCAGTTGAAGGGGAGGGGGACTTGCATAAAAAATCTTGAATGGGGTCAGGCCCTGGGTATAGGAAGTATTTTTTTTTGTCTTGTATAGGGCATAGGGAAGGAGGGCTACCCAGTCTCTGCCAGTTTCAAGGGTTAATTTAGTTGAAGTCTCCTTTAAAGTCAGATTCATTCTTTCTACTTTCTCAGAACTCTGGGGAGTGTATGTACAGAGGGGCTTCCAATCTGGCCCCATAATCTTAACAAGTGATTGTGTTACCTGAGAGATGAAAGCAGGTCCATTGTCAGATCCTANTAGTGTGGGTAGTCCATACCTGGGAATGATCTCCTCCAACAAATTTTTGGCCACCATGTTGGCTGTTTCTTTCTAGGTGGGAAACACCTCAGCCCATCCTGAAAATGTATACATGAAGACTAGGAGATACTTATACCTGTACAAACCCAGTTTAATTTCTGTAAAGTCTGTCTCCCACTTGGCACCTGGTCTTTGTCCACACAGCCTGGTCCCTGGAGCCTCTTACCCCCTAGTCAGAGGGTTTACTGCTCTGCAAGTAGGGCAGTGGGAAATCATTTTGTCCCCTAGGGGTCCTGGGTGAAAGATTTGTAGTTGGCATTTCTCAACAATTCTTTAGGTTTCCTGTGTTCTAAGTGGGTATTTAGGTGTGTCTGATAAATAAGTTGTTTAGAGAAATCCAAGGGAAGGACGCTGCGGCCACCTGTTGTATGGAGCCATCTGTCCTTTTGATAAAGTCCTTGGCATTTTTTGGTCCTGTTTACCTTCTGAACTATAATAAGGTACCAAAGGATGTTCTGGCAGTACCATAGCTATCAAGGAAGTAGTGGCAGTGCCCAGTACAACATCTTTAGCCTCATCTTCCAGTCTATTTCCTTTGACCCTGTCATCTGACCCCTTTTGGTTCACTGGGCAATGGATGATGGCTACTTAAGGGTTAGCCACATTGCTTCTAGCAAAGCCAGGATTTCATTTTTGTTTTTTAATGGTTTTTCCTTCAGCTGTAAGCATTCCTCTTTCTTTATAGATGAATCTGTGGACATGAGCCATAGGAAAGGCATACTGGCTGTCTGTGAAAATGTTGGTAATTCTGCCCTTGGCCATCTTAAGGACNTGAATCAGGGCAATCAGTTCAGCCTGTTGAGCTCAGGTCCCCAGCGGCAAGGCAGAGACCCATTCTATGGAATCAAGAATTACCACCACAGCACCCACATACCTGATTCTGTTCTGTATGAAGCTGTTCCCATCTGTGAAGTAGACTACCTCAGCATCTGGCCATGGAATGTCTGTCAAGTCTGGCCTCAAGTTCTGGACTTGGCTCAGCACCACTGAGCAGTCATAGCTTACATTCAAGTCAGAATCAGGCAACAGGGTGGCCAGATTGAGGGCAGATGAGGGTCTGTTTCAGATCCTGGGAAGGATTCAGGAGCAGTTATTGTTAATGGGCTAACTGGGATTTGGATATACATTGATCTGGGGTTTCTTTGAGAGTCCACTTGATGGCATATGGGGTGGTAATAAGTCCTTGTCCTGTGATGATTTTGTCTGCATCCTTAAGCAAAAATGAAGTGGCTGCCACAATGTGAAGGCAGGCCAGCCACCCTTAGACTACTAGGTCC
>LZPO01066463.1:7385-34257 GCA_001675575.1 Neotoma lepida | reverse complement strand
CATTAAACAAATATTCCACAGCATAAATGTGTGTAACACATCTTTAATTAATATTCCACACCACAGCTCTCCCATGCTCACAATTTCAGGGCTGCCTCACCCACATCTCCACCAATGGGGTTGGCTCTATTGTGCTGCCCAGGCGAGCTGGAGGGCCTGCTCTCCTGAGTGTGGTAGCTGGTGATAAGCAGAGGCAGCCCTCATGCCCTTCTGACTTCAGGACTAGCTCTCCCACCTGCTTCAGGCATTGAAGTGTGTGTGGGTGAAGACACCTCTCCCCCCACCCATGGGGCCAGGACTCCCATGCTCACATTCCCAGTCAGCTCACCTGTGCCCTCATCAACAGATTCAGTTCTACTGTGATGCCCCAATGAGGCCCAGGGCCAACTCTGCTGAGTATTGAAGCTGGTATAGGGGTCAGCTCCTTCACCAGCTTCAGGTGGTAGAAACAAGTGGTTAGGAGGTCATATTTCCCTTATCTCCACCACCACACCTTCACAGAGAGAGGTTGTACAGCTATTGCCCTCTCTCCTGCTCATGGCTGGCTCACATCCATGACCCTGTCAACAAGGTCAACTCTACTATGCTGCCCAAAAGAGGCAGAGGGTCCATTCTCCTGAGTGCTCTAGCTGGTGTGAGTTTGGATAAGGTCCCCCATCTGTGGCAGTCGATGAGGGGTTAAGGGAGGCATTTCTCCCTCACCACATGGTAGGCATGACGTGCTCTCCCCTTTTCCCACAATCAAGACCAGCTTGCCCTTGCCCTTGTGAAACCAGGTCCTGCTCAAGTGGGGTGTAGTAGACTCTCCTGAGTGCTTCTGCCAGGAAGGCACAAGACCAGTTCTCCCTGGTGTTGTAGTAGTGAGGAGACAGGGCCAACTTAGTACAGCCCTTCCTTCTCGGCCTTCAGTGGCATCAGAAGCCATGCTCAGCAAAGAAGACTGTGGTTTCAACAGGGCCATGAACCTAGACTTGGGCCCAGGCTGCAGTCCAGATACAGACATTTCCATGGCCCTGGGTGGTATGCATCAGCCCACTCCTCACCACTTTCACCTCCTAAGACATGCCTCTCTCTACAGGACATGAACCATTCTGGCTCTCTGGCTCTCTCTCATAGTGCACCATACACTTGCTCACCATAATAGTGCCCATCTGCCTGGTGAAGCTTGTGGGCCTCTTTGTCCACTCAGTCTATCACGAGGTTGGGCAGGACACTTATAATGGTGTCCCAACAATTATAATGGTGCCCAACCATCTCTGGCACTGAGCAGGCTCTTGGGTAAACATCTTCCTGCTTCAAGTCTAGTCACTTTGGGCAGAGCCACAGCAAGTTTTTAATTGCCATGAGGGATGAGACTTTCAAAAGAGGAGAAGATTTGGGAGGGGGAAAGGGAAAATTCTGATGTAAATATTTGCTTTGATGTGAAGGGCCCATTCTCTTCTNNAGTTGGATCCTTGCTCAGTAGTGAAGCTTCTGACTTGACTTCATTTCCTCTTCCTATCAAAACATGTNGCCTCCTGTTCCAAGAATTCTCCATTTATCCTAAATCACTGTCTTTAAACTGTTTCTAAAATCAGACAAGGCAGGTAAGTTGTGTTCCTCTATTACACCAGCAGTGTGAAAGCTGAGGCTGGAGGTTACTGAGTTAGAAGCTGACCTGTGCTATGTAGCAAGTTCATGGCCTGCCTGGATTTCACCTTCACATCCCATTACAAAAGGCATAAATAAAAAATAAATGGAGATAGGAAACTGGGTCCATTTTCTTCCTCTACAGGTAAAAACCATTGAAAGTGAGGTCTTGGGTGGACAGAGCAATTACCTCTGATAACCCCCACAGTGAACTTTGCAGGAGTCTCTTGGAAGTATCTCTATGTTAGACATTAAGTCCACTCATCAATCTGCTAAGTACCTGTCTCTTATACACATCTAGATGTGTATAAGAGACAGCAGTCTCTTGGAAGTATCTCTATGTTAGACATTAAGTCCACTCATCAATCTGCTAAGTACTGGATACTGAGGTTCCTCTGTATGGTCCTGAACTCCATCTCTCCTGGGTGCCATGAAGATCTGGTTTTCCATCTGTGAAGATGCTTGGTGATGGATTTTCAATGTTATCATTGCTGACTCTGTTAGTCTCAGTATTTGAACTCATCTGGAGCAAAGAAGGCTTGTGTTCATTCATCCTTCTCATTATCTATGGGGGACATTTGTAAATCCCTCAAGATGAAGAGACTCTTAGGAGAGAAGGAATTAGAAGGTTTGTGCTTCTTTCTCTATTGAAAGAGGAACATAGAGTCCCATCAACCTGAAGTCTCATTCACTTTTGCTCCCTGTGTGCATGGGATTAGCTGTCAAAACACGTGTTTTAGGGATTCTACAGTAGAGGATGCATCAGGGAAGCTGGTGCATGACGATCCATTCCACAGTCTACTGTCAGTATTACAGGGCTTTTACATCATGCATNTATTTTTTAATTTTTATAAAAGTTACTCATATGTTGTCTCAATTCAATGAATAATAAATGTAACAAAGAATCTCTGTGTCCTGTTATGTGTAGCTCTAATTT
The DNA here is from genome assembly GCA_001675575.1 of Neotoma lepida. Lineage (NCBI taxonomy): Eukaryota > Metazoa > Chordata > Mammalia > Rodentia > Cricetidae > Neotoma > Neotoma lepida. The sequence continues at coordinate 31,691 of LZPO01066463.1, read as the reverse complement.
TCTTCCTGTATTATGTTCTCTAATAGTCCTCTAGTTTTCCTAATTTCATTTGAGAACTTCCAAAACTTACCAATGAAGAGGATATGGATGGAGAGAGAAAAGAGAAGGGGAGCAGGAGATTTTGAGGAAGGAATCATGGCCTTGGATAATAATGTTTGGGACAGGACCCATGAGGTAGTTCATCAGGTAAAGATGCCTGCCACCAAGCATGATGACCTGAGTGTAACCCCTGCTACCCACATTGTGGAAGGAGAGGACTGACTCCTGGGTGTTGTCTTCTGACTTCCACCTTCATGCTTTGACACATGCTTTCCCACACACTGACACACATGTACACACAAAAATAAGGAAGTGTAAAAGGCTTTTTTGATGAATCTGGAGAGATGGCTTAGTGGTTAAGAGTGCTACTCTCAAGAGGACACACATTTTGTTACCAGCCCACCTTTGGCAGCTTTTAACTTTTGATCAGGGGATCCAGCATTCTCTTGAGGATTCAGGAGAAACCAGGAACACAACACACACACATGCCCATATGCACACCCCCCCGCACACACACCCACACACACATACTCCCTCCCTCAGGTGGAACAAGGAACACACAACATAAACATGTATATACACATATACTCTCTCTTTATATATATATATATAATGTATAATCTGTCTCTGATATACATATATATATATATCTTTACTTATAGAGGAACAGTTAAAACACTCATACACATCAAAATAAATCTTTAAAAAATAAAAGCTAAGATATGTACTAAGTCAATTTCTATTTCTCTAGAAACACACTGTATACAAGAACTAAATGAAACTCATTATTTAAATGTACAAAACAAAATTAGGAAAAATGATACTAAATCAAAGATTAGTTGNCCTTTGATAAAAGCTGTTAGAAATAGTTTGAGAGACTTCTATGTCCTCAAATCTTGGGACCAGAGAAGAAATCTACAAACCCATGTGTTTAAGGGATAACCCTGAAGTTATCCCTTTCCAAAATCTCGATACATTACTGTATCTATAGAAATAGACAAGTAACATGTGGCTTATCAATGTTGAATCATATATATTAAATTATATTTGATAATTGAAAAGTAGAATATAGAACCATTGAGATGGCTCAGCCTGGTGAGCTGCTCACTGGAAAACTCAACCACCTTAATGCAATCCCTGGGCCCCCCAATATGAACCAATTCTCATATATATATATATATATATATATATATATATATATGAATGAAGTCAGATAAAATTTATAGGTGGAGTTGGAGAGCCTGACCTTCACAGGGAGGCAAAATACAAAGTAGCCCCAGCAACATTGTGTGTAATAATACAAAACTGATAATAATAAATGGCACTCACTAGCACAGAAAACAAGATGATATTGACATTAATAGAAAAAGAATGAAACTGACCACCCTCCAGGTATACAGCAACATGACCAAATCTCCCTCCTATTATACTGAGAATAGGCAAACAGCACAATGTTATCCTACATAGCAGGAAAAATGAACTCAATGCATGTTTAGTATTACCCAGACTTCCAAAGCAGCAAGTTTTAAATTGCTAAAAAGGGTAACAGCTTCAAACAACACAAATTTATTACCTTGATTTTTAGGGATCTAAATTTCACAATGGGACATACTTTGGTAAACTCAAGTTGTGAGCAGGGCTGGATATCTGTGGATGCATACACATCTCTCCAATCTAGCCATTAAAGATCCCGGAGTGCCACTTACACATGAAACCTCAGTCCCTCCTTGGCCACACAAGGCAGTATGTTCTCAGTGTGGGGAAAGACCTTTTCCTACTTCCTGTAATGTGCAGTGGTCAAACTTGCAAGATAAAATGAAAGAGACAGATGAGCAGTAAGACAGAGCAGGACTTCCAGTTCTTAAGTTTTCCATGGAGCAGAGGTAGATAGGATGGCTCCTAGAAAAGAGAATCCACCACCCAAGCACTCAGAGTTGTTTGCACATAGAAGCTAATGCACCACCCAGAGATAGTAGGGGATAATAGAAGCAAGAAGACACAGGAGGCTGTGTGGACATCACAGAGTGCTAAGCCATGGGTATCACAGAGTGCTAAGTCATGGAAAATTATACAAAGGCTGTGGGAAGCTTAATGAATGGTAAAAGCTAGTAGCAGATGAGGGAACCTGGTGATGTGTCCCTTGCCTCTCCTGGTCCATCTCTGTCTTTTGTAGTTATTACAGTTTCCTGATGCTAGGAGACAGGGCATACAAAAGAAATATGTGCTGTTTTCATTCATCACTCTTGACTTCTGTTTCTCAACTGACTTCACTCTAAGTAACCTGATGCTGGTGTTGCCATTATTGACCTGACAAGAGACTGGAGGATGAGGCCAACAATTATAGAGGGTGAGATTTGCACTAAGTGGCTTCAGTTGATGCAGAGGCATAAAATGTGAGACTTCCTAGTGTACAACTGCTGGATCTTAAATTGTAAGATATTTAGTCTTTATAAGAGAAAGTCTTATAAAGTCTTAAAAAAAAGAGAGAAAGTCAAATAGCTCCCCAGGTGACTGTGACAACTCTCTTTCCAACCAGAAACCCATATTTTTGCCTCTTGGTAACTTCAATTAAGTTACCTAGTAAGAGCAGAATTTTCAAGGAGCAGGAATGGTTTCTACTGACCCCTTGTTCACTAGGGTCCTTGAAGCCCTGATTCTTAGTGCCAAGAGAAACTGTCAGTCAGCTCTTGGTCTTTGTGAACTCAACAAGTGTTTCCAAGTGCCCAGCATTCTTGCACACTATTCTCTCTGAGATGGTACCTCCTCCTGCCCCAACTGTTCATCAACTCATACTGTGGCTCCAGCTCAAATGTTGTTTCTCTCCAAAGGCCTTTGATAGCCACCCTGTCTAATGCTTGTCAATTCTCCATCCCTGCAAAGCTCGTCATGATGAGGCACTATGCACTGCTTCCTTGTTGATTATTGTGTATCTTCTACACAATAGTATCAGGGGCCTTGAAGGTCAGGACTACATCTGTTTTCTTCACCTCCCTTTGCCCAACATTCCAAACAGCACCTGAGACTCAGAGTCACAGTGAGCACTCCATAGAGATCTAGAAATGGGGCTGGATGTGACCTCATTAGAGAATGCTGACCTGCATGCATGGAGCCCTAGATTTGTCCCGAGTGTCCCCAAAACCACACATGGTGGTGCACACCAGTAATCCAAGCTCCTGGTAAATAAAAGCTTGAGGATTAGGAAATGAAGGTAATTCTTGGTGACAGTGTGTTTGTGGCCAGCCTGGCACACATGATAGTGTCTTAATAGAATTGGTAGAATTCATTTTCCTCAGAATCTTACAGTTTTCTCCATGAACACAGTTACCATTGGCCTTCCAAAGATGTGGGAGGTATTTCTGTGAATAATTTAAATAATTTTTAGGACCTTGATTCCATCAGAACCACAATTCTAGAATACCCTTCAAATGTCCTGGTGTTTCTCATATCTCAATTTTCTTAAAGAAAAGGGAGAGAAAAAGAAAAAGAGGAAAAACATTTTTTTATTGTTCCCTGTCATTTCATAACAGATTCATTTTTGAGATAAGGGATTGGGTTGACTCCATAGGAAATGAACACTGAAAATACCTCTTTATTTCCCCATTCTCAGACCTAAATTGGTAAACTGCTGGACTGTCCATAACACATGGCAATCAATAGCTAGAGAAATTGTCATCAAAACACCTCCTGAAGACAGCAGGGCAGGCATTAAGCCAGGACATTAGGAAACAACTTAACATAATCTTGTTTGTACTTATATTTTTTCCTGCAGTCTTGTGGAGTAAGACCTCTTTGTCCTGTTGTGTGTCAGGAGAGCACTTTTTGTACTGTTGTGTGTCAGGGAAGGATTCTGTCCTGTGGGTGTCAAGTGCAAAACTCGTTGTCTTGTGGTTTGTGTTTCTCAAGTACACACTCTCCTCTCAACCTCACTGTTCCAGCAGCACCTTTGTGAGAGACACACAATGATCCCTCTATATGTGTTNGTGTATGTGTACAGGCCTTGAGGACCCTCGGGTGTTGTTCCTCAGAAACTTTCCACTTTTTTTTATTAAATTAATTCAACATCCCAGCCACTGTTTTTCTGCCCTCCTCTCCTCCCGGTTCCTCTCCTCAAAGCCCCCCTATTCCTACCCCTCAATCCACTCTTCCTCCTTTTCTGTTCAGGAAATCCAGGTCTCTCAGAGATATCAACAAAACATGACATATCAAGTTGCAGTAAGACTGAGCACCTCCCATGTATTGAGGCTGGGCAAGGCAACCTGGTATGAGGGATAGGATTCTAAAAGCCAGGACAAGAGTCAGAGACAGCCCTGCCCNCACTGTTAGGTGTCCCATAAGAGGAACAAGCTACACAACTGTAACACATGCAGACTCTCTGGTTGTCAGTTCAGTCTCTTTGAGCCCCTATGATCTCAGGTTAGTTGATTCTGTGAGTTTTCCTGTGATGTCCTTGACCCCTCTGGCTCCTACAATCCTGTCTCCCCTAATTCTGCAGGATTCCCAGAGCTCCACATAGTGTTTGGCTGTGGGTCTGCATCCGTTTCCATCATTTGCTGGATGAAGCCTCTCTGATGACAACTGGGGTAGGCACCAATCAGTATAGCAGAATATTGTTAGGCATCATTACAGTGACATTTTTTTCTTCCAGTCGTGTTTGGTTCTGTCCTAGGTCTCTGAGTCATCCAGACTGAGGCTTATGATGCTCCATGCAGCATCAGGTANACCTCCTCTCCTGGCGTGGGTTTTNGCTAGACCAGTCACTGACTGGCCACTCCTTCAATCCTTAGGCCACTATACCCCAGTACATCCCATAGAGAGGACAGACTGTAGGTCAAAGGTCATGTGACTGTGTTGTTGTTTCACTTGTTCCACTCACAGTCTTGCCTAGTCACAGGTGATGGCCAGTTCTGACTGTGTATCTGGTATTGCTAGGAGTCTCAGCTGGGGTCATCCTTGTAGATTCCTGGGATATTCATTTGGGCCTGCATTTTACCTCACCCTGAAATATCCCTCTCCTTCCCAGTAGTCTCTTAAGTGCTCTTCTATCCTGCTACCCCCCAAACCTGATAGCTCCTGTCCCCATGCCCACCTATCTACAGTCCATCATGAAATCTCTTCCATTTCCCTTCCCTGGGAGATCCGAATGTCCTTCCTTGAGCCCTCTTTTACCTAGTCTCTCTTGGTGAGTGGATTGTAGCACAATTATCCTGTATTTTACAGTTAGTATCCACTTATGAGTGAATACATACAATGTTTGTCTTTCTAGGTTTGAGTTATCTCACTCAGGATGATTTTTTTCTAGTTCCTTCCATTTGCCTGAAAATTGCCAGATGTCATTAATTTTAACAGCTGAGTAATACTCCACTGTGTAAATATACCACATATTCTTTTTTTCTGTTTTTTTTAATTTTCATTTTTAGACAGTATTTTGTTTATTGTTTTCCTTTTTAGACAGTATGCTTTTTCTTCTTTTTATTCATTCTTTGTGTTTAATATTATGTATCTCCTTCCCATTCATTTCCCAGTCCCTTGTATCCACCCTCTGCCCTTTCAACTTCACTAATAATAATAATAATAATAATAATAATAATAATAACATTTAAAAGGAAAAAAGAAAAAAAACAGATTAACAAAAACCAATCTCAACATGGAAGCTGTCATGTGACATAGTGAGTGGCACAGTAAACACTTTTATGTATATGTCTTTACTTGCAAGTGTTCATTGCAAAGAGTCATTGGTCTGTTTCAGGCCTCTGGTTTCTGCCACACCATATATGGTGGGCCCTCACTGAAGCTCTTCTGGTTTTCCTGCTCTTGCCCAACTTTGTGGAAATCCTAGAGCTTTGGATCTGCAGGACCTGTCCCTTCATGCACTCTGGCAGATCACAAATAGGGTGTATGTTGGGGTGGTCCAATACATGCCATGGTTTTGGGCANCCCGCCAGCTGTCCATTGTCCTCACCACGAGGTGTTGTTGGGGGTGGATATTTCCAGTGCACATGATGCACAGGAAAGATGAAAATAGGGACAACTCTCCCATGCCTTTGTCTTCAGGGCTGGCTCACCCACACCTCTGCTAACAAGGTTGACTCTATTGTGCTGCCCTGGAGAATTGCAGGGTCTGATCTCCAAGTGTTGCAGCTGGTGGGGTTCAGAGACAGCTTTCCTGCTCTTNTGATCAGAGTGCCAGCTCTCCCTCCTGCCTCAGGTTTAGATGGGGGAAGTGCATCTCTCCACAGCCCATGGGGCTAGGTCTCACATGCTAACTACTTTGGGGCTGGCTCAGTCACAGCTCTGCCAACAGGGTTGGTTCTATTGTTTGCCCAGGTGAGAGGCAGGACCTGCTCTCCCAACTGTTGCATATGGTGGGAGGCAGGAACAGTTCTCCAACTCTTGATTCCTCAGAAACAGTTCTCTCACCTGCCTTAGACTTTGAAGGGCATCTCTCCTCCCCCCATGCCGCCATATAGCAGAAGTGGTGATGCTAAGTCACCACACTCAGGTTCTCCAGGTTGGCTTACCTGTGCTCTATCAACAGGGTCAGCTCACTGTGCTGCCCAGAGAAAGTGCAGGGCTCACTTTCCTATGTGTTGCAGCTAGTCAAGGGGTCAGCTCCCTCCCATCTAGAGGTAGTATGGGCGAGGAGGGTGGGTATCTTTGCCTCATCCTCACCAACTCACCCTAGATGACCTGCCATTGTCAGTGGCCAAATCAGAGGTGCAGCAGGTGGCAATTGAAGTTCAAGGTGTCAGCCCACCAGGGGGAAGCTTCCTGATGGGTCAATCTCATTTAAGCAAGGCTTTGAGACTCCAGACTCCAGATTATCTATTGCTTCTGCTGTGCCTTTACATGTTTGCTGTGCTATCATTCTCTGGTATCTGGCATGGAGTGAATTGGTGTGGGGAAANTCCCACTGCCTGTATTGTAGTGTGTTTATCTCTTGGATACAAATGCATCTCCTGGGAATTTTTATCTGTGGATTGTCCTGAAGATGATTCCTTCCTAAATTGTAATAATTATTGCTTATGCAGAGTTATGATGAACAAAAATAAATACAAGGAAATGTTACACAGTTAAGGCCTATGAGTTTTACAGCTAAGACCTANTAATTCCACCTAAGGAGCTGCTTTAGATCATAGTTCAGGTTAACGATTAAAGAAAAAATATTTGTGTCCATCCACAGGATCCAGGCTGGCTCTAATTCTCTTAATGCTAAAAAAATGCAGTCAAAGGTTTTGGTGTGAACCAATAACTTGAGATGAAAGCAGATACCTTGCTAATAAATTTTAAAATAAACATTCTCAGTAAAACAATCTATAATTCACAAGGACACATAGCTGAGCTATCTGATTCATTGAGGCTAGGGTAATAATTACAAAACAGCCNTATTATTGATAGCTGATGGATGATTAATCCCTTGCCTCCATTTCTGACCTCAATTTGCTGATCCAGGTATACAGCCTGATGATTCAGAGTTCAGCTGACTGACTGTGTTCTGTGTATAAAAGTGTTGGTATAGGTTTCTTATGATAGTCAGGAGTTACACACAGGAAGTACATTGTGAGATTTAAAGTGTCATAGCNCCACGGTATCTTGGGAGTGCTGACCGGAGCTGGTGCTGAGAGATTTATTGTATCCAGGAATGTTGGCCTGAACCTTAACTAGAGGACTGATGACATGCCAGGCATCTCCATTCCTGAGACTCAGCACAGTCTGGGTACCTTAGGTTCCAAAGGAAATGCAAAATTTATAACTTCTGATTGCAGGATGTTATTTCTAAACATTTACACAGTCATGGGATAGTTTGGATTGTCTTTCTGCCCACCTGGGAGAATGCAGGGCAAAAGATCAAAGCAGCTCATNCACTCAAATTATAGGTTATAAATACACAATTTTCTCATTTTCACAGTTTAGGTTTTTGCTTCCCTTAAAATTCATTATAAGATGACTTCTCCAAATAGATAATAAAATAATCAATTGTTTGTTTTCAGCCTATCAACCAAAGCGCTGGTTGAGAAAGTGTGCTCTGTGTTGCTCATGACCTATTATTCTGTGGCAAGCTACTTACATATATTGCGTGTGAGTTGTTGGGATTACTGTGCTTTTAATCATGCAAGAGAGNTTAAAAAACACATCTTTATCCATAATCATTCACTTGAGAAGTGGAATGTAACCCCTTTGTGATTCCTCTATTGCCTGAAAGATTTTGTTGGAGCACATAAGCAGTGGAGGGAGAGAGAACAAAAGAACAACGTGGGGAGAAAATAAACAAGGGAACCATCAGGAGAGTATGTGAGTGTCTTTTTCCTAACCCCCTCAGACAGAAAAATCTTAACTATNCCAATGCCATGGATTTCTTTTGAGCCCTGGGCTGCCTGGAGGCTGGTCCCCCAGGCTGCAATAAGCCATGCCCCTGTCATGCTCTCAGAGCTGCCTCCCTGTATACTTTTATAGAGTCAGTTTTACTTTGCTACCCAGAGAGGCACAGAACCTGTTCTCCTGAATGTTGTAGCAGCTGAGGGATTCGGTCACCACCTCCCTCCACATACACACTGCTAGTGGTAAGGTGATGGGAGGAGGGCATCTATCCCTCACCTCTGTCACCACATGGGATATGAAGGGGCATGACCTGCTGTCCCATTCCTATGCCCTAAGGCCATTATGCCCATGCCCCTGTTCATAGGGTCTTCTCTATTGTGCTGACCAGGTAAGGTGTAGAACCCTCTGTCCTGAGTGCTTCAGCCAATGAGGGGTGGGGACCATTTCTCATAAGTGTTTCAGCCATTGTGGGGTGTTGCCAACTCCATACAACACCATTCTCTTGGCTACTGTTGATATCAAGGTTCACAAACATCAACAGAGACCAGGTCTGTGTCAAGCCAGGAACCTAGACATGAGTCTCAGCAGCAACCCATGCCCAGACTTCACTTTGTCCTGGTTGGGAATTAAACCACAGGTGGCAATTAAGTCATTCTCTTTCTTTTACTGCCTTCCTCTCTCATATCTTCAGATATTCCTCTGTCTATACAGCATGAACCAGTGTCTCTCTCTCTCTCTGTCTCCCTCTCTCTCCCATACCACACCATACCACACCTCTTCTCACTCTAACAGTGCCCATGTGGTTGGTGCTTCAAGGTGCCAGGTAGGCTCATGTTTTTTCCTTGGAGCCTGGGTGGACAGCCCCAGGCTTGCTGTGGGTCTTCTTGTCCTGCTTAGTTCTCCATAACACTGGGCTAGGCCATGCTTCCTCATCACAAAGAGACCATCATTGTGCCCAACTGCCCTGTGGCATATGAGGGCTTCAGGTTGCTTGCCTTGTTTGGCTGAGTTTTGTCAATCCAGGTCATATGGTATGGGATAAGGATGTTGCAAGAATGTTCCTGCAGGCCGGGGTTAGAATCATGGTTTTTGTTTGTTTGTTTGTTTGTTTATCCATATGAAGTTGAGTATTATTCTTGCAAGGTCTGTAAAGAATTTTGTTGGGCTTTTAATGGGGATTGCGTTGAATCTGTAGATTGCTTTTGTTAAGATGGCCATCTGTACTATGTCAATCCTACTAACCCATGAGCATGGGAGACAGTTCCATCTTTTGATATCTTCACCAATTTCCTTCAACTCAAAGCCTTGAATTTCTTGAATCAAGAAATTCAAGGCTTTGAGTTGAATGATATATATATATATATATATATATATGTATATATATCTCATATGTCTTTCACATGCTTGGTCAGAATTACACCAAAATATTTTATATAATTTGAGGATGTCATAAAGGTTGTTGGTTCCCTGATTTCTTTTTCAGCCACTTTATCATTTCTTTGTAGGAGGAGTTCTGATTTTTTAAGTTAATCGTTTGTCCAGCCACTTCACTGAAGGTGTTCATCAGCTGTAGGAGTTCCATGGTAGAATTTTGGGTCCCTTATATATACACTCATATCATCTGTAAATGACAATACTTTGACTTCTTCCTTTCAGGTTTGTATCCCTTTGAACCCCTTCAGTTGTCTTATTGCACTAGAAGGTGGAATGGAGCTAAGTCCTGTTCTCAAGGAGGTCAACCCGGAGCATGACCTCAAGGCAAAATCTTACCTAGCTAGATTCCAACCATTGAAGAGGAGTAAAGAAAATTTTAGAGCCAGGTGTGATGGTGCCCACCTTTAATCCCAGCACTCAGAAGGCAGAGGCTGGCAGATCTGTGTTTTAGGACAGCCTGGTCCACAGAGCAAATTACAGAACAGCCAAGCTTGGCAGTGAAGGTATCCATTGAAAAGAGTAAGCGGGTAAAGTTGTAATTGAAAGATATCTCAGTTCAAGGCCAGCCTGCTCTATAAAACCAGTTTCAGGAAAGCCAGGCTTAGGCAGTGAAGGAAACCATGGAAACCAGAAAGTTGGTGAATACGTAATTGAATGTGGAGTCCACATTCATTCCCAGTAAGCAGCAGAACTCAATAGATTTGGTCAGGTGGTTCTGGAGTTAAGGATAGAAAAAAGGGGCTGTGGAATTTGCCTCTGCAAATAAGTAAAAGCAACTGAGGCCAAGCAATTGCCAGGGGTGCCCCTGAATGAAGGTCTAGAGGGGGCATTTTGTACAGCTATGAGGGTGAAGCCTTGATTGTTTTGAAGACCTGAGGATGTTGGAGATGCCAGCGTCATGGGATAGCTGCCCAGGAAAGCCTCTAACTGGCAATGGAACCAGCCCACGAGATGGAAGTGTGTTGTAGTCAACCAAGTTGAAATGAGTTGGAGATCTGAAGGACACTTCAACATCAAACATGATGCCAGTGTGGAATTTGACTAGCTGGTTTTTAGTTTTGCTTTGCTCCAGGATTAAAATTTCTATGTTCCTTTCCCTTCATTTGGAATCTTAATGTATATTTGTACTATTGTGTGTTGGAAACATGTGATCTGTTTTTTGAGTATTTTTTAGAAGATTTCAGATAAAAGATTGCATGATTCTCAAAAGAGACTTTGAACTTTGTACTTTTAAACATTGTTGAGACTGTGATAGACTGTAGGGATTTTGAAGTTGGACTGAATGCAGTTTTACATCCCTTGGGGGCCTGGGAGTGAAATGTGGTGATTTGTAGGAAAAGGGCCCCCAAAGGGAGTGGCACTATTAGGAGGTGTAGACTTGTTGGGGTAGGTGTGATTTGTTGGAGGAAGTGTGTCACTGTGCAGTTGGGCTTGAGGTCTCATATATGCTCAAGTCACACCTAGTGTCTCACTTCACTTCCTGTTGCCTTTGGATCAAGAGGTAGAATTTTCCTGCACCATTACTGCCTGCATGCCCTAATACTCCCAGCTACCATGCTCCCTGTCATCATGGTAATGGACTAAACCTCTGACACTGCAAGCCACCTCCTCAATTAAATATCTTTTATAAGAGTTTCCATGGTCACAATGGCATATCAAATACATTCTCAACTGTCATCAGAAGTGCTAAGATGAAGGTAAAATGATGAAGCAGGCTCTGAGGTTTTCTACCTCAGCAGTGGCTGTTCTGTAAGTGCAGGCTTTAACCTTCTGTATGAACATAGTCATAATGACAGTGACAACAGCAAGTGTTTACCTGGCCCTGAGTATATACGAGACTTGGTGAAAGTGGTTTAGACACACATTGCATTTAATCCCCATCACAAATCTATGAGGATGATTGTTTCAGCCTTACACATGAAATGGGTAAAATGGAAAATTTACTGAGGAAGCAATTAGATCCTTCNAGACACCTTAAATGAACAAAGAGACTTGGCAACATCTTCATTGTCACCCAAATAATAAAATACTTTTATAGAGATATTCTTTTAATATCCTTTATTGTGGAGCAAAGATTCCCAGGAAGAGAACCAACTGGAGAATTTCTTCCCACTCAATTGACTGACCTAAGGTTTCTTTACTCCTCAAAATGGCTTTCATGCCAGCCTTCCTGACATGTCCTCGTAGAGACGTGTTAGAAATTCAGAATCTCAGTCTACCTTCTAACGGCGTCAGTAATGCGTTAGGACAAGATCTCCCATTTACCTGTATGTACATGATTCTTTTAGGTGTGCCAGTTCTGCACTGGAAAAGAACCTAAGCATAGCACACAGGGAAGGTGGCAAGCAGGTCTGTCCACAGGTTCAGAGAGTCTCNCGATGTAGGNCACCTCATGGAACCCAAGCATAGCATGGCGCAGGTGTGCAGCACAGTTGCTGGGTGGGCAGGGCCCCTCTATTGTTGGCACAAGGGGCGTCCATATCCAGGAGGAGAAGAACTGGGACCAGAGGGTCTGGGGCAGTGAGTAGAGAAGGGTTCAGCCCAGGAGCCTCATCCCCTCTGCCTACAGGGCCCAGCCTCTCCTAACTCCTTGATGCAGCAGTTCCGCTAACCACAGAGACTGTGTGCATGCCCAGCACTGGCCGCCACAGGGCGGGGACAAAGCTCCTGGCGCTCTTATCCTCCTGGCCGCCAGGGGGCAGCAGCGGCCAGTGGGCGGTTGGGAAAGAGCTTAGGAGCCCAGCTGTCATGGCAGCAGGCGACCCTCTCCTCAAGGAGCCATCTCTTGAGTAGAGAAATTTGACAAGGCTGAACCTGGCACGTCAGAGCGCTGCCTCAGCCGAACTTTGAGTCTCTCCAGTGGGACTTGTGTGGTAACTGTCATCCCTTCAGGCCAGCGGACATTGCATCAGTGGCAGATGCCAGCCAGGGCACAGGCAGAATGGGAGGAGATGGAGGCTGGTTAAGAGTGATCTCTGTGTGGGTCTCAACGGTGGTGGCAGGACCTGCACGATCCCTGCATCCACCCCAAGGCTATAGAGGAAGCGGCTTGGAGACTCCCATGCTGGTTCAAGTAGATCTTAGTGTCAGGGCTTGGTTAGTTCTTTTTGCCCTCTGCCTCCTTTTCTACCCCCTCCCCCTATCCCTCCAGTCCCTCCAGTTCCTCCAGGGGCTAATACTCTGCCTTCTGTGCCAGACAGAGTACAACTCTCAGCCTCTCCAAGGAGACTTGCTGGTGACCGCCCTACAGAACTTGCTCTTTGAAAGGAAGCACAGAGGAGCAAGAGAACGTCCACCATGAGCAGATACAAAAACCACAAAGAGGTCAAAGCAAAGCATGAAAGTCAAGGCAAAGGTAAGGACAGAAGGAGCTGCCTTGCTCCTTTGTGTGTCTGCTTGTTTTGTGCTCCTGGAGTTCATTGTGGAACTTAGTGTCTGCATTGGCTGAAGGTGATTGGGGAAGGCTGGGCTCCTGACTGGGACTCCAGGGGAACCTCCAAACCAGTCCTAACCTGCTCAGACTCACTGGGCCAGGATTCCTGGTGGCTGTCCAAGGCTGCAGCTCCTTTCTCCAAGGTTGATGGGACTGGCTGGAATTTATGTGACCTTCCTCTAAGTGTTTTATACTGTCCACACCTAGTTCTTAGGTTTAGAAATTCAATGACCCTGCCCTGCCATGTTCTGAGGCCAGACTTTACACATCATCCCCACTTCTGACCACAGCCCGTGTGCTGACTTGTCTGGTGTCAACTTGACATACAGTAGAGTTTTGGAGAAGATTCCTCCATAAAACCCAGCTGTAAGGCATTTTCTTCATTAGTGATGGATGGGGGAGGACCCAGCCCATTGTGGGTGGTGCCATCCCTGGGCTGGTTCCTGGGTTCTATAAAAAGCAGGTTGAACAAGCCCTGGGAAGACAGCCAGTAAGCAGCACCCCTCCATGGCCTCTGTATCAGCTCCTGCCTCCAGGTTCCTGCCCTGTTTGTAGTTCATGTCCTGACTCTCTTCCAGGATGAAGAGCAATATGGAAGTATAAGCGAAATAACCCTTTCCTCCCCAACTTCCACTTCGGTCATGTTGTTTCATCTCAGCAATAGACAGTCTTTGAGGAACCAGCATCAGTCTCTCATATGCAAACACTGGAATTGATTATTTTCATCCAGTGAGGCCAATCCCTGACAAGACACACTCACTAATTCACTTTGCTCCTGTGCAAAACCTACAAGAGAAATGACAGTTCACAGTCCAGGAAACCAGTTGCCCTGTGAAGCAGATCCCTTAGGAAGCAGCACCTGGGACACCAGTTCTGGGCTTCCTCCAGCCTCTTGGAACAGTGCAGTAGCACCCTTGTAGAGCACCTGGCCAGGATTAGGATTTGTGATTACTCCAGGCAGGAAAATCTCATGGATTTTACCTCAATTTCCAAAGTGCTTGGACCAAGGACTCCTCTTCACATTCGTTTCCCTTGTTAATAGGAATTCCTGAAACTGGTGTGTTATGACTGCGGACTGTACAGACTGATGAATACAGTGTTTGATAATGTTTATTGGTCACTGGGATGCTTACTGGACCAAGAAAATCTGAAAACATGAAAACCTGCTAATATATAAAATTGGAAACAAGAATGGGAACATGGAGACATAGCCACCTCTGGCACCACCACCCAAAATCCCAAAATCTGCTAGAAATGCATGTATGCAAATGCAGGTCCAGGCCCTTGAGTCTTAGGGCAGTGACACTCCAAGGATGAACACTTGAATGTGAGCATTGATGAACTCATGATTGTCAGCCAAGCATTACACTGGTAGCTCCTCTCTCATGGGATATTATTTGTCCATACCCTGTATTGTATATAAATCCTTCTTGTGTGCATAGGCTAAATGAAGCTGCTTCTAATTCACTACATATTTGCAGTCTTCACTGGGACCCCATGTTGTCCTTGAGCAAAATGAGCATCTCCTGGGACATGAGACCCTCATGATGAAGCAAAATGCTTCCTTGGACTGCAAAGTCTTTCTCTTTTAGATCCCAGGATTGATTCCAGTGCTTTGCACCTGCTAGCATTATAATACACGCCTACCTGGTGATCATATTTGACCAACCATATATTGTATGCTCTCATTGTAAACCCACACTAGCAGAGCATAAACTGTGAGAAGGGCCTATAGCGAAGAACCTTCTTAACACTTCTGTGTTCAGCATTTTCCAAACTTGTTTGGTCATTAAGGACAGCAGGCACATAGTGCACATGAGCGTCAAGTGTTCATTACACAGACTGAAGAAAAGCCAGGTGACACATGTGTTTGAATCATATAATGAAGCTGTCGCAGTCTACCTTGTATTTACCAATGAATCACAGGACCACCACAAGGGAGTATGTGTTTGTACAGAGTTTGTCTATTGGAAAGGAAAACTGAAATACTAACAAAAGATGAAAAGTGTATTATGATATCTTCACTAAACAATTGTAACTATACTATACTCAATTCTCTTTAAAAAAAGAGAGAAAGAAAAAGAAAAAAATTTATTTTTTATTTTTCTTCCTCTCTATAACAGATTCATTTTTGCAAGAAGGTATTAGATTGACTCTGTAGCAAATGAACACTGAGACTCCCTCTTGATTTCCCCATCCTCAGATCAGAGTTTGTAAACTGCTGGATTGTGCATACTATATGGCAATCAATAGCTAAGATAAATTGTCATCAAAACATCTCCTGGAAGATAACAGGTCAGGCATTAAGCCAGGACATCAGGAAAACAACCTGTAACATATCCGTATTGTGCTTCTATTTTTCCACCCTCTTGTGAGGTAAACAGCTCTTTGTCCTGTTGTGTTTCTCAAGTGCACATTCTCGCCCCAAACCTCACTGTTCCACCAGCACATATGTGAGAGACACACAATGAAAGTCTTACTAGTCCAAATTCAATTTCCATATGTGTGCATGCAGATGTGACAGATTCCTTCTTGTAAATGGCTTTAGCTCTATGTATCCTAAGCCTTGCCTATGTTCATAATACCCAAAAGTTAGACCTGCCAAGAGTTTCATGTAAGTTTTTTCAGGTCACCATCTTATGTTAGGGAAACTGTAGGCAGGGTCACTCAAGGCACAGGAGGAGGGGGCTGACAGCTATCCCTTGTGGTTTCAGTGTATATTTACACCATGTGCTCAACAGGCTGAAGAGACCATAGCATGAGTCGTAACATCTCCCCTCACAAACCTCAACAGTTTTCCCTTTTCAAATCAAATCAAATGACCATAGCCCAGGGACAGTTACAGGACAGGCCCTCTACCATCTGCTGAGTCTTTTCTTTGCTGCCTCCCAGGCTAAGTGTTCTAGCTAGGCCTAGAACTTGACAGTGAGTCATCAAATCAGAGCTCAGCTCAGCATGTCTGAAGAGCAGTGAGGGGTTAATGTGTTGCTCCTATGCAATGCTCTGATTCTCATGCCCACATTTCACCCAAGAATGTCAGATTTACTAAACTTGACTTTGATTTTTAAGTTGCAATCAGAGAGTAATGTAAGACCCCTAAGGGCAGACTAGACAAAATGTTTCAGCTTAATTTGCGTCCTATAGCAAATTCTCCAAGAACAGAGTCTGCCATGTGCTCTGATCTTGCCCTCTTCCTACCCAGAATGGTCCAGAACAGCTGAGGACTGACTTCACCTGTGGAGTCTTTGGGAGCAGATGGGAGAGGGCCTGTCCTATAACTGTCCCTGGGCTATGGTCATTTGATTTGATTTGAAAAGGGAAAACTGTTGAGGTTTGTGAGGGGAGATGTTATGACTCATGCTACGGTCTCTTCAGAGAAGACAGATGTTAATAGTAACATCTGGTCACAACCAAATTCTCTCCATCCCCACTCTCTTTTCTCTCTTTCTCCCATAGTGTTACTCTATCAGTTCCCAATTCCCTGATTTGATAGCACTGAAGGGAAGGGCCACTTCCCTTCAACTTTTCCATAGAAACATTTAAAAACAGTCAAATCTAATTCCTTTTTAAAATTGCATTACATTTCTTTGCACACATGTGTGTATGTTCCACAGCATTCATTTAGAGCTCTGGTTATCAGGTGGCAGTTTGGGGAAGACACTTCTCTTCTTCCAAATGTGGGCCCTGGGGTTGGAAATTCTGTAGGCTTGGTGGCAAGTACCTTTATCCATGACTGTCTCACCAGCCCCAAATATAATTTATTAAAAATAGAAGGGAACTGGGACTAACTTCTCAAAACACTAATACATGGTTGTACATTCCATTCCATACCCAGAAATATATAGTTGTCCACACAGTAGGTACTGAGTAAATTTGGGCACTTGTACTAAATCTGGTTTTGCTCCTTAGTGCCCATGTGTCTGTGAAAAAGGCTGTTACCCTCTGTACCTCTCTATCTGCATTTTATATTGGTGTGATGGTGGCACTGAGCTCTAAGGACTGTGGTAAGGATTCAGGAAGTGATGTTTTTTGGAGAGCCTAGACCTACCTGTACACTGTTACATGTCAGTATAAATGACATAAAGGATCACTCTATGTGTTTGTGTATGTGTACACACCTATTCAGGAGTGTGCATGCAAATATGTTTGTTCATGCACAGGCTTGAGGACCCTCCAGTGTTGTTCCTCAGAAACTTTCCACTTGTTTTTCTTTTTTTTTAAAAAAAAAAATTAATTTATTTAACATCTTGTCCACACTTTCTCCTCCCTCCTCTCTTCCCAGTTCCTTTCCCCAAACTCCCCTCTGTTTCCACTCAATATTTTCTGTTCAGGAAAGGGGAGGTCTCCCATGAATATTAACAAAACATGGCATGTCAAGTTGCAGTAGGACTAAGCACTTGCCCATGTTTTAAGGCTAGGCAAAGTAACCCAGTATGACAGTCCCAAAACACAGTAAATGAGTTAGAGACAGCCCCTGTTCCACTGTGAGGAGTCCCATTAGAGGACCAAGCTACACAACTGTAACATATATGCAGAGGGCTTAGGTCAGTCCCATGCAGGCTCCCTTGATGTCAGTTCAGTCTCTGTGAGCCCCTATAAGCCTATGTTAGTTGATTCTGTGAGTTTTCTTTATGTGTCCTTGACCCCTCTGGCTCCTACAATCCTGTCTCCCCCTGTTCTGCAGGATTCCCTGAGATCCATGAAATATTTGACTGTGTATCTGTATCTGTTTCCACCAGTTGCTGAATGAAGCCTCTCTGATGATGATTGAGCTAGGCACCAATCTATGAGTATAGCAGAATATTGTTAGACATCATTGTATTGACATTTTTCCTTCAGTCATGTTTGATTCTATTCTAGGTCTCTGGGTCATCCAGCCTGTGGGTCCTGGTGCTCCAGCCAGTGTGACGGGTGGACTTACTCTCTTTGCATGGGTTTTAGGCTAGACTAGTCAGTCATTGCTTAGCTACTCCCTCAATCTGTAGGCCACCCTTACCCCAGAACATCCTATAGGCAGGACAGACTGTAGGTAGAAGGTTATGTGGCTGGGTTGGTGCCCTACTCCCTCCACTTGAAGGCTTGCCTGGTCACAGGAGGTGGTCAATTCAGGTGACACATCCACTATTGCTAGGAGTCTTAGCTGGGGTATTATTGTAGATTCCTGGGAGATTCTCTTGCACCAGGTTTTTACTTAACCCTGAAATGCCCCCTCACCACTTTCCAGTAGTCTCTTTCAGTACTCTCTCCCTATGTTCTACCCTCACCGGCAACCTGATCCTTCATGTTCCCTCATGTTCCCTCATGTTCCCATCGTGACCTGTCCTAAGTCCACTCAAGAAATCTGTTCTATTTCTCCTTCCCAGGGAGATCTGAGCACCATCCCCCCGCTGAACCCTTCTTGAAACATAGTTTCCCTGGATCTGTGGATTGTAGCATGGTTATCCTTTATTTTGCAACTAATATCCACTTATGAATGAGTACATAACATGCTTGTCTTTCTGGGTCTGAATTACCTCACTTGGGATGATTTTTTTCTAGTTCTATCCATTTGCCTGAAAATTTCCTGATGTCACTGTTTTTAATAGCTGAGTAATACTCCATTATATAAATGTACCACATTTTCTTTATCTGTTTTTTGGTTCAGGGACATCTAGGCTGTTTCCAGGTTCTGGTTATTACAAATAAAACTGCTATGAATATAGTTGAGTAAATGTCCTTGTGGTATGGTGTGGAGTGTCCTTTGAGTATGTGCCCAAGAGTGGTAAAGCTGGGCCTTATGGTAGATTGATTCCCAGTTTTCTGAGAAACTGCCATATTGAGTTCCAGAGTGGCTGTAGAAGTTTATACTCCCACCAGCAATGGAGAAGTGTTCCCCTTGCTCCTTCTGTCACTTCTGTGAGCTGTCACTTGTGTTTTTGATCTTAGCCATTCTGACAGGTGTAAGATGGAATCTCAGAATTGTTTTGATTTCCATTTCCCTGATGGCTAAAGATGTTGAACATTTCTGAATGTGTTTCTCAGCCATTAGAGATTCCTCTGTTGAGAAGTCTCTGTTTAGTTGTATACCCCATTTTTTAATTGTTAATGTTTGGTTTCTTGAGTTCTTTATATATTTGGAAAATAAGTTTTCTGTCAAAAGTGGGATTGGTGAAGCCCATTTCCCATTCTATAGGCTGCCATTTTGTCCTATTGACAGTGTTCTTTGCCTTATAGAAACTTTCAGTTTCATGAGGTCCCATTTATTAATTGTTGATCTTAGTATCTGCACTATTGATGTCCTATTTAGGAAGTTGTCTTCTGTGCCAATGCATTCAAGGCTATTTCAGACTTTGTCTTCTATAAGGTTCAGTGTACCAGGTTTTATGTTGAGGTCTTTTATCCAATTGGACTTGAATTTTCTGCAAGGTGGTAGACATGCATCTATTCATGTTCTTCTATATGCTGACATTTGACATCCAGTTACACCAGCATCATTGTTGAAGATGCTTTCTTTTTTCCATTGTCTAATTTTGTCTTCTTTGTCGAAAATCAGGTAACCATGGGTGTGTGGATTTACATCTGGGTCTGTTCCATTTCATTCCATTGGTCCCGTTGTCTGTTTTTATGCCAATACCATGAGGTTTTTGTATCTATATCTCTGTAGTAGAACTTGAAATCCGGGATGGTGATACCTCTTGAAGTTCTTTTATTGTACAGGATTGTTTTAGCTCTCCTGGGTTTTTGTTTTTCCATATGAAGTTGAGTATTGTTCTTTCAAGGTCTGTAAAGAAATTTTTTGGGCTTTTAATGGGGATTGCATTGAATCGGTAGATTGATTTTGGTAAGATGACCATTTTTACTATGTCAATTCTACCAATCCATGAGCATGGGAATTCTTTCCATCTTCTAATATCTTCTCCAATTTCTTTCCTCAGAGACTTGAATTTCTTGTTATAAAGGTCTTTCATTTGCTTTGTTAGAGTTACACCAAGACATTTTATATAATTTGACAGTATCATGAGGGTGTTGGTTCCCTGATTTCTTTCTCAGCCCATTTATCATTTGTCTGTAGGAAGGCTTCTGAGTTTAATTTTTTTATTTTTTATTTTTTTTTTAGTTAATCCTGTATCCAGCTACTTCACTAAAGGTGTTTATCAGCTGTAGGAGTTCACTAGTAGAATTTTTGGGTTGCTTAGGTAAAACCTCATATCATCTGCAAATAGCAATGCTCTGACTTCTTCCTTTCAGGTTTGTGTCCTCTCGATCTCCTTCAGTTATCTTATTGCTCTAGCTAGAGCTTCAAATACTATATTGGATGTGGAAAAAGTGAACAACCTTGTCTTGTTCTTGATTTTAGTGGAATTGCTTTGTGTTTCTATCCATTTCATTTGATGTTGGCAATAAACTTGTGACATATTGCTTTTAATTATGTTTAGGAATGTCCCTTGTTTCCCTGATCTCTAGACTTTTATCATGAATGGATGTTGGATTTTCTTCAAAGGATTTTTCAGTATTTAATGAGATGAACATGTTGAGTGTTTTTTTCTTTCAGTGTGTTTATATGGTGGATTACATTGACAGATTTTCATATGTTGAACCATCCCCGCATCTCTTGGATGAAACCTATTTGATTATGGTGGATGATCTTTTTGATGTATTCTTGGATTCGGTTTGCTAGTATTTTATTGAGTATTCTTGCATCAATGTTCATGAGAGAAATTGGTCTGTAATTTCTTTCTTTGTTGAGTCTTTGTGTGGTTTGGGTATCAGGGTGACTGTAGTCTTATAGAAAGAATTTGGCAATGTTCCTTCTGTTTCTGTTTTGTGGAATCATTTGAGGAGTATTGGAATTAGCTCTTCTTTGACAATCTGGTATAATTCTGCCTTAAAACTGTCTCATCCTGGGCTCTTTTTTGGTTGGGAGATTTTAATAACTGCTTCTATATCCTTAGTAGTTATAGGTCTATTTAAATTGTTTATCTGATGTTTATTTAAGTTTGGTAAGTGGTATCTATCAACAGATTTGTTCATTTCTTTTAGGATTTCCCATTTTGTGGAGTACAGGTTTTTGAAATATGACCTAATGATTCTCTAGATTTCCTCTGTCTGTTATGATGTCTCTCTTTTAGTTTCTGATTTTGATAATTTGGATAGTTTCTCTCTGATTTTTATAGTTTGTGTAAGGGTTTTTCTATTTTGTTGATTTTCTCTAAGAACCAACTCTTTGTTTCATTGATTCTTTGATTTTTATGATGGTGTTGGGACATAGATTCAGGTACTTGTGCTTGCAAGGGAAGCACTTCACAACTCAGATCTTTCTGCTGCCCTGTGCTCATTCTTCTTTGTTGCTATTGTTGTTCTTGGAAAGAAAATAACAGTAATATGACGTCTTGAAGGCTGGCTCAGTAGTCAAGAACACTTGTTCCGTAAGTTTGAGGATCTGAGTTTGATTCCCCAGCACCCATGTAAAAAGTCAGGCATGGCCGAACATGCATATAATACATATATTGGGGAGAGAGAAAGGTGCATCCCAAGAGCTGGCTGCAGTCAGCCTAGCCAAAATGGCATGCCTGGCTTGAGGTAATCAGGTGGAGACAGTTAAGGGAAACACCTGATGTCATCCTCTGGCATTTGTTTCCAAATCTACAGAAACACACACACACACACACACACACACACACACACACACACTCCTGCATAATCATAATTGATTCTGCTCAGGAGTACACATACATTCACACACAGAGTCTCAGTTATTTCCTTCCAAATTTGGCTAGGCCCTGTTCAAAGAGACTGTCCCATGAAAGGACTGTAGATACTATTAGAGGACAATTGTGGTCAGAAAAGAGCTTTATTGGTGGCCCCAATGCACACCACATTTGCCATTACTTGCTCTGTTTGCCTAAGCTCCTCTGGGACACTAGTCTACTTCTAGCTATGCTCTTTTGGGGGAAATAACATCCATCTTCCTGAAGACTGCTTACTGTGGCTCAATGCTCCCCAACTACAAAAACCAGCAACACTAAAGAAGTAGGAAGAGGGCTCCCCAGCTAAGGAGACTGTGAGAGTCTGATGTACCCTGGTACCTCACAGGAAATGTTCCCCCTGCCAGGACAGACTTTGACCTCTGCCTCTGCCTAGGATCACCTAGGCTATTGTATTAGTCAGAATTCTCTAGAGTCACAGAAACTATATATATATTGATATAAGATTTATTAGAATGGCTTACAGGCTGTAGACTATATAGTCCAACAATGACTGCCTATGAATGGATGGTACAAGAAACCAATAGTTGTTCAGTCCACAGGACTGGATGTCTCAGCTGGTCTTCTGTATATGCCAGAATCCCAGAAAGTCAGCTGTAATGCCAGTGAAGGAATGGATTTGCTGTGGAGGCAAGAACAACATGCAAAGTGCAGTCAATGTTCCTTCTTCCATGTCCTTATGTGCTATAGAATATATAGGCTTCCAACAGAAGACATGGCCCAGATTAGAGGTGAGTTTTCTCACCTCAAAGAGCTGGATTAGAAGTAGATCTTCCTTCTTCAAATCAAACAAAAATCCCTCACAGGTGTGCCTCTCCATTTCTGAGTTAATTCCAGATGTAGTTAACAACCAAGAACAGTCATCACAACTGCCTTCCCAAAGCACTTTACACTCTAGAAACTGAATTCTGTGCTATTTCACCCTCTGCTCTCCCTCTCTCTAGCGCTCTCTCTCTCTCTCTCTCTCTCTCTCTCTCTCTCTCTCTCCCTGTGTGTGTGTGTGTGTGTGTGTGTGTGTGCTTTCTCACTTGCTTCATATATGACAAGATATGCGGAGGGCAAAGAAGTGACAGAGAAATGACCAAGCACAAACCTTTGTCCCCACACCCAGAGCACTTTCTATTGCAGATTAGTTGCTGCTCTGAGTCTTCAAGTAAAGGAACCTCAACTAAACTGTAATTTAGCATCTTAGAGCCCTTTGTCATTTACTTTGCTCTTCAGTTTTCAGTTTGACATATTATCCTCATAAAAAGTAGTTAAGAAAGCTGTGTATGCTGCTACATGCCTGCAATCCTAGCACTTGAAAAGTGGGGACAGGGGGATTTACATTTCTTGGACAGTCTGTCTTATAGAATGAGACTCTCTCAAAAAGTCAGTATGGATGGGTGGAGGATGGGGAGTCTATCTCAGTTTGTAGAGTGCTTGCCCTGGCATTTAAGAACACCCTGGTTTGATTCCCAGCACCACACACAGCTGCATGTAATGGTGCATGTCTCTAATTCTCGCACTCTGAAGGTAGAGACAGGAGAATGAAAAGTTCAAAGTCATCCTAAGCAGCACAGGACATTCACAGACAGGCTTGAATACAAAGGTCCCCGCCTCCTAAAACATACAGGATATGTGAATGGAGGATGTATTTCAGTAATTACAGAGTATTACTGTGCAAATACAAAGCCTAAGGTTTAACCCCTACCATCGTATTACAAACAGAAATATATATGATGTATGTCAAGATTTTCTAAAGGAACAGAATTGATGACTGAATCGATATGAAAAGGGGATTTATGAAATGGCTTATAGGCTGTGGTCTGACTATTCCAGGCTGTGGTCTGACTATTCCAACAATGGCTGTTTCCCACTGAAAAGCTCAAGAAACCAATAGTTGTTTAGTCCATAGGGCTGGATGTCTAATGCGGTCTTCAGGATATTTTGGAATCCCAAAGAACTTGCCTCTAATAGCAGTGAAAGAAATGCCTCAATAGCAGGATAGTTGAACTTGCCAGAGAGAGGGGGCGGGTTATCAGGCAAAAGGCAGGGCTTCCTTCTTCCAGGATCTTTTACACAGGGAGGTGTGACTCAGATGTCGAGTGGGTCTTTTGATCTCATACAATCCATTTTTATGGCAAGCCTTCCATCTAAATGATCCAATGAAGAAATATCCCTCCTGGAGGATGTCAGCTCCATGAAGAGCACATGAATTTGTTGTCCAGTACTAAACAGTCATCTCTGAAAACATATATATTTACATGCTGTAACAATTAGTGGAATTAGAGGCTGTGATTTGAAGGAGAGTGTGGAAGGGAAAATGTGAGGGTTTTGAGGAAGGAAACGGGGGGGGGG
>LZPO01066462.1:142482-156876 GCA_001675575.1 Neotoma lepida | reverse complement strand
ACACATTAGTTTAACCCTTGGAACAAAGATTCAGGACCTGAGGTTTTCCTCCTCCAGCCTTGCCATTCTCCTGTGCTCTGTGACTTTGAACGAGCCCATTACTCTCCCTGGGTCTTGAGTCCTACTTTCACTAAAGTGGATGGATCAGAAAACTAATATTTTGCCAGCCTTGAAACATGTTGAATCCTTTAAAGACACCGATAAAATCCCATAACAAACACAGAAAACGTATTCCAGCCATGTGGCTGCCTCTGTCTATCTTCAAGATGTCTCACTCCCAGTTAAGGTTTGCAAACTCTGGAGGCTTGTTGGCACCCATGCCTGTATTAACAAGGTTTCACTCTGTGCTTGCTTCCTCTTACTCTGCCTAACTCTAACAAAGGTAATGAAGACCACACGTTTAGAAGTTTCACAGAGAGATCATACCCAACTCTGGGGGGCAAATGCAGTCCCCTTTCCTTACTGCCTACACTTGAGTCCCTATGCAGCACTTTGGTGGAGTTTGGATGAAGGCATGTGCATGGTTATGGGAGAGTCCCAGTTAAGTACCCCTGAGCTCAGGTTCTGAGTTAATACCCCTGCTGCAATGTTCTCATATTGACCGCGCTATGGCTTTAAAGCATCCTGTGAAGCAGGAAGTCCATAGACAGAAAGTAATCAAATAAAGTCTCTTCTACCTAGNAGTGGTAGGGTAGACACTCAGTTAAACAAATGTACTGTAAGGCAACATGAGAAATGCAACCTCAAATGTGTGCACTTGACAGAGGGAGAACTGAGAGGAGGGTGGATGATATTTCCTCAAGAGGCAACCCTGGGAAGTTTCCTAGAAGATGATGTCTGTGTGCAGTCATGAAGAATAGAAAAGTGTTTGCTAGGTGGAGGTGAGTAAGTGTTTTCTGAGCAGAGTTTGAGGAAAAACAAGTTATTGGATACTACTGATTCACAAATGGAGACCATATCCTTCTGCTGACCTAGAGAAACCATCCAACTTCTAAAAACCGTGAGTCCCCACTGTCTATCCTTGACATGTTATACATTGAGGAAGGATTCGTGGAGAGATACATAATCCTTCTATGAACCATTAGAACATAGTCACTGATGTGAACAAAGGACCGGACTTTACCAAATGAAGGCAAGGTGAAAAAAGGTGTACACATCCTTTAACACCAGACCCAACAATTTCTTTCTTTAGCCTGATATTTTCTGAATTTGTTTTTCCCTTTGTGCTTTGACACATATCTCTGTCTCCTGAGTTCTATTTCTTACCCCTCTATTCCTAACAGCCTTATCCTTTTTAGGAAGAAAACAAAATCATGATATCTCAGCTCCCTAATGAATGGAGAGAAGCTTTTAGCAGATTTCTTATGCACTGCTAGACAACTCAACTCCTTAAGGCTTGATTCTCCAAGGACATCTCACTGAAAAGAGAGAGGCACACATAGTTACTGTAGTTCGTATTTGATTGTTTTCATAAAACACTGCTAACAATATGTCTGTCTTATTCAGAGCTAAATACACAAAGTTAACTGACCAGCCCCACAGTGAATATTTAAGTAGAATGTGGAATGACATGCAGATAAGAAGCCTAGCTCACTCTGGACAAACAGGAGTCTTCATTAGAATTGAAGATGTAGGTTAACAGAATTAGTAATAGTAACCAAACTTAAAGCAATCCAACATTTCTATCTCCTAAAACTCATACACATCTTTTTTGCCAACATTTAAAACCCAGTCCCAAATTTACAAAAACTTTAATCAAGGATGCATATAGTCCTAGGCTTGCTCTCTTTGCTTAAATCTAATCAGAACTGGGTTACCTAACACTTAATTCCTTCAAAACATATTTATAAAACCAGTACTAAATACTTATTGAAATATTCCTTGTTGTTTTCTAGCAAAATCTTTTAAATCTCAGACCTCTAGCTTTAGTGAAACCATAGCTGAGCTTTCAAGACTAATGACCTAATACCCTTCAAAACTACAGAAGGCCATTTTTCTTCTTGTTTCTTTTTCAAGAGATAAGTAAATCCTTACATAACCCTCAGCAGTGCAAAGCTGACACCTCCTTTCTGGGTTCCTTTAAGAGTAACATCCCAGAGGCACTGTTTATGAACTTGTGAGTACTGAGACAGTGAGAGCTCCCTGCTTTGTCAGCTCTGCTGACTGACAGCTTATGTATGCTGTGAGCATGTGCAGAGAATGTGACCTGTGGTACAGTCTCAGCTGGAACCATGGGAACGTGGATTTGCCACTCAAATGTCTACAGCTCAGTCACCTCATCTATAAAAGAAGGGTAACACCTCCTTTGGGCCACCATGATCTCTGACACAGATTAATGTTCAGTAAAAGCTTATGTGCTTTCTCTGTCCTGAAAGCTGTGTGCACTTGTGTTGCTTTTGGACCCATGAATGGAACTTTCAATGTATTAAAGCTTCCTTTCCTTGCATTCAGGTCATCATAGAGTGGTTTCAATTCTCCCCAAGTCTGTCTCGCTGGATTCATCTTCATCCACAGATCTTAATTTTAAGGGAGGGGCATTTCTCAACAAGAAGTGAAAGAAAAACCTGTATTGATCATTTGAACATATCCAGACTGCAGAGAGTAAATCCATGGGCATGCATCTCTAGGCTTCCCTGACTAAAGAAGCTGGAAGCAGATGGCAGTAACAGACAGTAATCACTCTGAGTCACAAATATGAAACATGAATATGTGTAACCTCTATAGAGCCAGAGCATAGGTTCCCATAGGACACCCACCTCTGTAATGAAAGACACTGAAGTGCTCCACCTGACATGCACACAGCTTTTATTTGAGCTCCCTGTTCTGGCTCTCTACTCCATGCAATTCATGCTCCCCACCCCCACCCCCCCACGCACACAATCTAAGGCCTCCTGTGTTTGGAATGAGACAGAGGCATAATAGGTGAAAATTCAAACACATCACTTGATGTTCTAGAAAGCCAGTTTCTACCTAGCATCTGCATATCTCATCCCTAAAATGAGAATAATTAAATCAAACTTGCAAGAAAGTTTTGAGACTCCAAAAAGAGACAGAGAGAGAGAAAAAGAGAGAGGGAGAAAATTAAAAAGAGAGAGAGAGAAAGAAGAAAGAGGAATAAAAGAAAGGAGGGGAGAAAGATAACTACTCATCACTAAATAACAGATTTTTTTCTCTTACCCTTGCATTTTATAGTTAGTGGACCATCGTGTCTGTACCATAGCATTATGATTATCATGAAGGCCCCCAGAGTCATGTGGGTGATGCTATATCTGATAATATGACCTTGGATAAGGACATCATTGCTCATAATTATTCTCTTGCCTCTGTGGAATAGCTAGAACCATCTGACAGCATAAAAGCAGAACACTGTTTGGCCTCCNGCCTTTAGGCTTCCCTGTGGATATTTTGGGGAGAAGAACAAACTATGAGTTGATGAAGAATGAGCAACTCCTTAACATCCAGACAGCATGTGGATATCTCACTGATGTAGAGAGAAGCCTGCAGGTTTTTTTTTAACCACAAAGAGACATGGGGATTGGTAATTATCAAAATGCAGATGATGAATTAAAGGATGATGGAAAGTATCTGGATAAAAACAGGAAGGTACTCTGGTTTCATCTGGGCCCCATATGTATAAGAGGATACTGGCTCTGTTTAATTCTCCCCTGCTCTTATCCCTTATATTCAACTTATACTGTTCACTTTCCCTTCTCCCCCACCCCACCTCACTACAAACCATCCTTCCTTGGGATGCAGAAATGAGCTATTGAGAGCCCTANGCTATTGAAATCACCTAGTATCCTCAGAAACAAGTTCAGAGCTTCAGAAAGGTTCTTTACTTGTGCCTCTGCTTACACTTTCCACCTGTCCACCACAGGCCCATCCACGGACCTCTTAAAGACCACAATGACAGGAAAACAGCTCTTTTTTTTCAGTGCTGAGTCAGCTAAGCTTAAAACAATGGATGGGAAACAGCAAGTACCAGGTACAGAGATGATGAGTTAGTCAATGAATGATTGTAGCTCCTTGACCTCAATTTATAGGTGGGAAAACCAGGAATCTAAGACAGCTAAGTCTCCTTCCCAGGAATGTATGGTAAATTAACAGGAGAACCAAGATTTTAATCCNATCTCTTGGATCTTATCTCTTTGGCTAATCCCCCATCAGTACTGTAAAGCTCAGAGCTCTGGGGTTTTTTTGGTTGTCCCTTTTGCTTGTGTTTTTAGGGCACTGAAAGTGTCCCAGAGAGACTGCACAATCTCCTGTGAGGCGTAGCAATTCTATCCATTACCAACCATTGAAACCATAGCAGAGACTGGCTAATAAAATCCCAGACCTCCATGCAAGAAAACACAAGCTTTGCCAGACACAGCTTCGGCAGGCCCCAGATTCATTATGAAGTAGGCTTATTGCCAAACCTATCTGCCTATTCCAGAGATAGGTNATAACCTAAGGAAGAGAGCTGGATTCACTAAGTTGTGTAAGATGGCCATCTTTTTTCTCTTTGTCCTTCATCTTNCTTTAAACTCCTGTTGAAACCACTGGCATACAGGCAGAATAGGACAGTATTGTCAAGCTGTATCATACCCATCAGGAGGCAGGGAAACAAAACAACAAAGGCGCTGTCTAGGACGTGGACTGACTAGGTTCAAATCCCATCCCTGCCTCTCACTAACTGGTGCTGCTTTGCAAAGTGGCCGTGCCCTCCATAACTCAAATAACCCATGTTAACCATTGGGTTAAGTGAGGACTCAATGCATTATCATGCACAATAGCACTTCCAACTTGCAAAGAATTTCCTACTCTGACATGATAGCTATTGTTATTAAATGTGCATAAGAATCCAAAGTAGCCTTATCAACCTTACAATTTATAAACTCCAAATCCTCCAGGGACCCCATCTTGTCTTGGCTTATTTTTTCACTCTATCTGTAGGGAGAATACACNTGTAAGAATCACCAGGTACTAAAGAACCTCTGGTACAAGGGAAGCAAGGAAAAACAATGTGAAGGCTAATTTTTTTCATGTTACATATTGAGTCACGCCATCTCTATTTGTCCATCATGAGATTCTCCCAATTAAGCTTTTGGTATAGATGTGCTAACAAGGCCACTAAAGATGATCTTGAAGGGGCTACAGAATGAATATATGTAATGTCCTCAGTTCTTGGTAGAAAAGCTGAGGTCTCCCCAGCAGGAACATAGGCTAGGTGACAGCACAATCCCTGTTTCTGAGCCATCCATGGTTGTTCCACTCACACAGTGGCAGTGCTGCCTCGCAAAGGTCCTAATGTCACAGAGTTTCTGAGATCTCACTGTTATTAACCACTTTATGAAATATGAAACACTTGAGATGTATTGAATCCAGTGCTGTCTCCACTGTTCTTCTCAGCTGGGGAACGGGAGCAGGAAGGCCTGAGAGTCACTATGGGAGGAAATTTGTGTCATATTTATTTTATCCTGGGCACCACTTAGAAAATTGCTTCTTCCAGAGACTCCAGGGATAAACCCCTCCCCTTGNCATTTGCTCCAAAAAACCATTTATTCTGATAAGATCGAAGTAATCATTAAGGGCTCTGCTCCTCGCTGGNTGTGCTTTTTATTAAACAGGCAGTAAGGTNCAATAATGAGGGGTTTTATGCAGGACTAGAGTTGCATCTTCTATATGTTTAGTCAGTGAGGTTACCTATATTTTNGTCCAATCCTTCCTCCCAGTAGTATAGTAAGACATTTAGCACAGCCAAAAAAGTTATGATTCTACCACCTTGTAACTTGTACTNTCTCACAGGAATGACTTTACCATCTAATAAAATGGNAGTGACAGTTTCACTCCAATGAACTTGCAAGGCATTATCAAGAGTTAATGAGATGGTTGTGTTCACCCCTGCNTGTGAGTCTCCATTTCACACATCAGGAAACTGAGGCCAAGGTATCTGAAAATGGAAGTAGTATGTATAAAAACCCNCAAGACAGTGAGACATGTAGGCTTTCCAAATCTCAACCTTGTACTTTTTCTACCTCATGATAGGATCAAGTTANTCAACACTATAAGTGACTTATTCAAAACCAGCACAAGTAGGAGTCATTGTAAATAAACAAGTGAACCTTCATTAACTTGAGAGAACATGGAAGATTTGCCCCTGTGTGACTAGGTACTGTGATTGGTATGTAAAATGAATAAAAAATTTCTTAATTAAAAAAAATATCAAAAAAAGAAGTAGCAAGGCCACCATGCTGTTTTTTGAAANACAAATTGTGAGAACCATATTTGTCCCCAAAATAGTATAGCAGAAGCNTAGGAATCTGTACTTTAATTAGCTTCTACTATGGTGGGTTTATGTCATGGTCAAGTTGGGCAATTATCAGGAACAATGATCTTACATGATGCTCAGAGTAAAGAAGAAAATATTTGAGTTCCTTCTAGCAACCAAAGTAAAGGGTGAAGATAATTGTGTTCCCTCATCCAACAAAGAAAACAAACTCAGAGAGGTTAAATAAAGAGATCCCAGGGGCAGAGATTGGAAGTTGATTTCCTCACAGTAAAGTTGATACTCACCCAGTAATGTTACTATGCTATTCTGTTCCTTCCTTAGTGACTAAAACCACTGCCCACAGCCTCCCTTGACAACATTTTTAGCAGCATTTTCAAGATTCCCAATACTGGGTCTGTCTTCAGATGTGCCAACCTCCTCATTCTCATTCCTCAGCTCTTTCATTTTCTTAGCCAAGAAGTCAGAAATGCCTCCTCTATCCTTAGGTGCCATAAATGCTGTGCAAGTTGTATCTGATTATATGGCCCATTGGAAGGCAACATCCCATATTCATTTTGTAGCCCTTCCTGGTACTTCAGGTATCAAACAAAGCCTTGGAATTAAAATGTGAATCTTGCAGGAGCATCCTTAGCTGATGGGTAGCCTGATGGTCACTGCTTGCTCTTTCTCATTCTGGATGTCTATATCTTCCACCACTCTGTCAATCAAAGACATGCATTATTCATCATCAGTTTCATTCATTTCCCTTTCTCAGATACAGACTAAAACCCAAGCACCAGAAGTGGTACTGAAAGATACACAGTCACGTCCGTCCATAGAAAGGTGCCTGGCCTAGTTGTCAGGTACCCTGGATATTATCCAGGTTCTGAGGGTTGTGAAAATAGCAGCTCCTCTCTGGATCTCAGTTTCCTAATGTGTGAAATGAGATGTTAAAAGCCAAATTCTGAGCTCCACCATTTTGAATAGTGTATGNCATATAGTGAGNATTCAATGAAAAATTTTGCAGAATAGAAACATCCATAAAACTCTTTGGAAATCATGCAATGGCATGCTTAGATCAGTGTTGGGTCAACAAGTTATTTTTATCTCTTGGAAAGCAATAAATATCTGTGACTACAGGGATCATGCCCAGACTATAAGCTCCACTATGGCTTTCCCAGCCTTCTAAACAAGGCAGTTACAGAACTCTTCAGCTGTTTAGTCAAGACTGTGCCCCACTCTTGTAGCCCTTGCTTAACAACTGGAAAATCAGAAGAATTGATTCAGGCTAGAGTATAAATGGCTGCTAGTAAATAATTCAGAAGAATGAGGCTAGGTCACTGGCAACATTGGCATCTCTCTGAGTACCATGAATCCTTACTTCTAAGAAAGGAATGATCAGCAGTGGNCAAGGGCTACTGGGACTAGAGTAAGAGTCTGATTCATTTCAATCAAATAAGGAACTACCTTCACTGACAGACATGCTTCTGAAATTCTAGAATAGAGTTTCTTAACTTGAGAACTGTTAACATTTTGAGCAGAATTTGTCTCTATTGTGGGTACTGATCTGTATGTTTTAAGATGTTAAGTGGCATCCCTGGCCTCTATCAACTAGATGAATGCAGCATCTACATCTTTACTCCATTACTAGTGACAGCCAAAAATGCTTCCTAATTTCATCAAATGTCTCCTGAGAGTCAGTATCACCTCTTCTTAGGAACCATAGCTATAGAATGAAAAATCATAAAAANGCACAGATTTCCAGATTTTTTGAGTAAACATGGCACCTACACACATCAGCCTACATACTCCACTCCCTCTACCTGGAATTTTCTCTTCTGTCCCTTCTTAGATTACCACTTGTCAAGTCTACATTGCTCCTCAACTCTAGGTCACATGCTCTTCTGTAAAGCTTTCCAGTACTTGCTAAAATGGGCCTAGAGACTCTTCTTCTGTTCAGTCACAAGTTGACCCCCCTTATCCTAACACTGCGACTATGTTGGTATTCTTAAACTTAACCTTACACTCTGTGAAGGCTAAATTCTGATTTATGCATATCTAGAATAAATAAATTCAGTAAGAGAATGCTAATAAGTTAGGAGGTGGCTCAGTCAAGCACAAGCAGGAAGATCAAGTTTGGATCCCCAGAACCCACTTAGAGTGTAGTGCCATGTGTCTGCAACTGCAGGACTAGGGAGGCCCGAAGGCAGTTCCCATTGGCAAAGCCTAATTGATAAGCTCCAGGTTCAGTGAAAGACTCCACTCATAAAATAAGGTGGAAAGTCATCAAGGAAGGCACCCAACATCAATTTTTGGTATCTACATGTGGATACACACACACACACACACACACACGCACACACTCGAGGGCATGCACATGCACAAACACAGGCACACACACACACACACACACATATGCACAGAATGCTAACGTTTAATGATCACCTACTATGTTTCAGTCCAACCATGATTCTAATATCAGCAGCATGTATTCAAATTAAGACCTCCTTATATAGGATATTACCAGCCTCAGTTATNCAGAGAGTCATTGGCTCCCAGAGGGTAGAGATAACTCATCCAAGGTGAAACACAATGCAAATAGCACAATGGAGCATATGATCTGATGTATGCAATTCTCACTCTGCTAGTCTGATCTTCCATTTTCTGTTTTGCATGCTGATCTGTCCCTACGGTGCTGACTACAGAGTCCCTTGCTGCATTCCTGGGGCCCTAGGGGTTATTCTGCTGCTGCTGCTGCTGCTGCTTCTCCAGGCTTCAGGGCTCTCTTTTCTAGACAGTGATAAAACAGGCAAGACATCATGAGTAGTATTAACAGACATGTTCCAGGCCCCCATCAGACACAAGTGGCACTCCAGTCAAGCAACAAAAGACACAAGACAATGAAAAGACCCCACTCACAGCAGCAGGAACCAAAGCAAAGGACCATGGCCATACTCAATACTCTTTTCCGTCTCTAGTGGTGTTATTATCTCCCTTCAGCCTAACTAGTAATGGGGACCTTTGGGGGCTGGAGTAAGAACAATGATTTTTCTCTTCTACTCTCCTGGAGTTGGTTTCAGAATTTAATAAATGCCATAAAAAGATAGTAAAGTATTCCAATTCCTCCTCTCTGAAGATTGCTTTTTAATTTAGTTTCAGCACTGATGTTAGATTGACAGTTCTGGAGACTGAAGGGTGTCCATTCCCATGAGTGGTCTGATGCATGGATAAGGGATCTTTTTATACACACACACACACACACACACACACACACAGAGAGAGAGAGAGAGAGAGAGAGAGAGAGAGAGAGAGAGCCCTTCCTTGAAATGAACTTTATTTTCCAAAACCAGCCATATCAAACTGCTCTGAACCCTTTGTCCACCTCATCTTTGACCACCTGAAGCCGAATTCTCAAATGCAAACAGGCACACCAGGCACAATCAAAATTTCCCTCTCAATGTGACACCCTAGTCCTTGCTANGCAGAGTGTGATCCTGTCTCTTGACCCCACCTTGAATTACATCACTAGATTCACTAAAAGATGCTGGAGGATAGATGAAAGAAGATTTAATGATTCCAAAGAAACCTTCAATATTAGAAGTCATCAATATTCTCACNGAAAATGTATCCAGTACTGAACNTGTCTCTAATANAAGTTATTACTTGTATGNAAGAATACTGCAAACACTCTAAATCATTTTTCTATCTTTTCACACATTCTTGCTTTTTAGTCTGTGTGCTAGCTGTGTTGGCTATTAGGACATACCCACTTTATTGATGAATAAATANAAATCTTAGGATAAAGCTGAATTCAATATGTATGTGTTTAGTTCAATACATTTGATCAATCTATAGATATTTGCTGAGTATTGATTTGATTAATGCAATGCTCAGACTCTGGCAATACAAAGAGGTACAAGACAGATGTGATCATGTGCTCTCAAAGGTGGGGACAAGGGTGTGTCAGTCAGCCATTACAGCACATAATACCATATGAGAAACAATGATGGAATGAGCATGGGCAGCTATGGGAGCCAGAGGGGAATAACCAGCCCACACACTGTCAGATAAGTGTNGCAGGTAGATGTGACATCTGCGTTGAGAGGAAGTGAAAGGAAGAAAAAGGGCCTCCTATCACAGAGCACTGGCAAACACTTGGGAAACAATAAATCTAATTACAAAAATCTTCCAAAACACAGACTTGGGATGCAGGGAAAAGATATACTGAGTGACGAGGCAAAAAACTGGGTGAGAAAAGACTGTGTGTAGGATTTGGAATCTCTGCTGCTATCCAAGGGGGACCACTGCAGATATTCAGACAACTTAGGAAGAGGGTAGCCCTCTATCTTTTTTACTTAAAAAGAAAGAAAGAAAGAAAATAAAAGAGACAGGCTCTGGAGACAGCAAAGTGGAAGCGCGGGAAACAAAGAGGAAGCTGGACTGGTCAGGGGCGCCTGAAGATGGAGACTGAGAGGAAGAGCGGGCAGGGAGCCTACAGAACNAAGGGCCAAGGACACTGTGTGTTANGCCTCAGGAGCACTGAATTTGAGAGGAGAGTTAGATACTGCTGGAATAGCTGGTTGGCTGGAGACTATGAAATCGTCCATATAACTAATTTATTAATAAAGCAAGCAGACAGGCAGACAAGAGACGCCATCTAAAGAGTTTACTTTTGGCTGTTAGCCCTGAGGGAGAGGCCAATGGTAGGCCAGAATGCTGGTCCAGCGGTATGTCTGGATTCCCTTTCAAGACACAGGATTGTTCTGGAATATCCACATGGAGTTGACTAGGATAGACAGTGGGGTCTCACCTCTTACTTTTTGGATCTAAGCACAGAGATGGACAGCACTCCATTTCTCTGCCTCCTGTATTGCCATGGTCTCTCAAAGCACCCTCTCTAGTGTCCCACAGAGAAGGCCATTAGCTATTCCTAAGACAAAGCAGGCCAGAACAAGTCTGACCATATTACAGAGGAGCTAAGCATATGGGCCTGGGTCCTATTCTTGGATTCAGTTCTTCTTTCCCTCTTCCTTTTCCACCGGGCTTCTTGGGTTGAAGCATCTCATCAATTCCCACACTAATTACTTGCTGTGTGTTCTCATGGCGACTGATAAGGAAGTAATTAGGATGGACATGCAGGGATTACAGAAGGGAGAAATGTTCCGTTGTCAAGATAATGCCAGTTCCCCATGCCTCNTAACAAATGACTACAGCAGGATCCTAGNATACTTTTGAGATGCAGTGGCTGGAAAAGGATGGATGTAACAGAGGTGGATATAGAGAATAAAGGTTCACATTTCTGATAGGCCGTTCCTGGTTCTCTAGCTCAGGAGTCTCAAATAACTTCCAGATCCAGGGCAACTGATATGTGTCCATCTGCAGGGGAGGAGAAGGACACCCAAATCCCCTGTCAGAAGCAACAGAACTTAGACCCCTGCCGGCTCTGCCATTTGTAAGGGAAGCCTGTGTCTGGCTGCCTTTCTCATTTATTGAGAAGCTGGAAATCCAGCTGCTGTGTGAAATTTCTTTCTACCCGCCACCTTGATTTTGAAAACCTGTTTTGTTTTGTTCTTTAAGTACATTAAGAACCCCATAAAATGATATCTGACTAAGAAACGTGGCTTGTGGGCAGCAGGCTGGAGATCTCTAATTTTAATCCAATGCCTTTTAGAAAGAGGAAGAAACTCAGTAAGTATGTGAAAGTTGAGAGAGAATTATCCAAAGTCATAGAGCAAGGGAATCATGGAGCCAAGACTTAAATTTCGATTTCTACCCTCATCTTTTACAATAATTAACACTTGAAGCCGGTCACCAGTTCTAGGAATAAAAGGGGCACACAAATAATAGTGATGAGTGCTATGAAGATCTCCAACTACCCTACCGTCAGCAAACTATATAGCAGAAAATGAAGTAAGCCAGTGCCTTAGTGGGGGAGGGAGGCAAGTAGAGATTGGGTTGAGTACAGAAAGTACTAAAACCTTGTATCACATTCATATAAAACTCCTGGAGCACTTTATAGTTTGGGATTAGATTGAGATTCTGGATATAGTCATTCCCCATGCCCCTTCAAGCACTTGGCAGGTAGAAACAGAATGAATTTAAGAAGGAATTATACCAAGTGTCAAGAGAAAACATCACCCAGAAACTAGGGTGGACCACAGAAAGATAGTGTCAAATTCATGTGGATGTGGAAGTGATTAGAAAAGCTTCAAAGACAATATTATATTTGAGATAGAATACACATAGTAATATTTACTAGCAGACAGAGCAATAAACTCTCAGGGACAGAGGATTGGGATATTTCAGATTATCCTAGTTATTCCTATGATTTTGGTCTCATTAACTTCAGATCCAACACAGGGTTTGGGTGTACAGTAAGTACTCAATAATTATGCTCCATTTGAATGAACCGGTCTAGATGAAAAGACTGAAGGCTGGGAAAATTGTCAGTCTCCATAAGGATATATAGCAGGGCCTATAAGAGTCAGGTTTCAGGGAGTAGCAACAGTTAAGTAATGGCCCTAAGAGGGAAATGCGTGGAAATTACACAACTGGCATGAATGGTATTCAATAGATTTTGTGTTCATAAAGGTAGCCACAGGTAGGAAGAATGGAATGGGGGAGTGGATCCCACATTTGAGAAGGCCAAGTACACCAAGCAAAGAAGCGAGACTGAACATGGTGTAGAGATAGTGGCATGATTATCAGTGTTGTGTCTGGGGAAGATTCACCTGGCACTGCTTATACAGTGAATTGTGAGATGAAAGAACTGATGCAGAAATCCCTTGGGAAGCTGCTAAGAGCTCCCTCATCATCTCTTAGCAAATACTTGTTGAAGATGTATCATGTTCCAGGCAGTTTTCTAGCAGCCAGGGAGAGATCTAGTGATGAGTAAAGCAATCAATCAACACTTACTGCATACCTAGTATGTGCCAAGCACCTTTCATGAGCAGAGTTTTGGTCTCATTCATTGCAAAGCCAAGTACAGNGGTTGGCATGTAACAGGTGTACAATAACTGTTTGCTGCATCTACATGAATATGCATAAATGAATAGTTTTAGAACTGGAGGATTCTAGTAGGACACAGAGTCATAAATGGTACTTTTCTTACATTAGGATTCTGGGTTTCAGTTGCACATCTCAATAATTGTTCTGGAACCCTAAACAATTCTTCTTCTCCAGGCTGGGGTCAGTTTCCTAACCTTCAAACTTGAGGAATGTGGGTTAGTTATGTACGAGAAAGTCATGCACAAAAATAAAATAAAACAAAATAAAATGGGACAAGTTGGAAAGGAAGACAATAGCATGAACACAATATTTGGGGCCGGAAATACAGAGAATCACAAAGAAGAAAGGGAAGGAAGCCAGATTGGAGAACCTCAGTTGGTGAACTGAGTGTGTGCCAACTTCCAGTGTCATTTTTCTGCCATGACCTCACCCTCAGAAGACCTCAGGCTGAATGGCCACTCTTTCCCACCACTTTCATTACTATAATTAGGGAATGCATTGTTTTTCTCTAGGCATCATTCTATACTCTATGGGAAAGCACTTTCATGATGACTGTTAATGAACTTCACATCACCTCTGTGTCTGCCAAGGTCTGCGAAGTGACTCATCTTTCATCCCTGGGAAATGGGCATGGAAAAGGGTTGAAGGTTGACAAGACCACTCAGCCAGTCTGAGGGTAATTCAATCCTGGCCTGTGGGAAAGTTCTGCAGCCATTTATCACCTGCCCCCAGGTGAACCAGCCCAGAAGCATAGGTGTGAATTGGCTGAGCAACAGGTCACTGGCAAGAATCATGTAATGGCAAATCCATTCCAGAGTTAGTCATGAAAAGCGATCTCACAGAGTGGAGAAAAGGAAAAAAGAAAAAGAAGAATGTCCTGTGCCCTGTGGGTGTGAAAGGGGAAGGAGGGGGAAAGGAAGGCATGAAAGGCATTCCAAGGANTCAGCAATTTATAGGAGAAACCTAACCTTCCTCTCAGATCAGACAAGGGGAAGATGGTTTTCTGTGAAAGATAAAGGTGAGTTCTAATTAGAAGGTCATAGGGGGTCAATATGCAGTCCCAGGGTCACAGAAGGGTGACCTTCTTCCAGACATCAGGGATGACTTCTAGGAAAAGAAGGCATTTTAGAAAAAAA
>LZPO01066462.1:107701-123717 GCA_001675575.1 Neotoma lepida | reverse complement strand
CAATGTCTGGCACCCAAGGACATGCAAGTGGTGGAGGAGGGGCTTTGAGTAGAAACTACAGAAAACATAATAGAGGCAAGGTCAAGAGAAAAAACATACATGGCCATATTTCTCCAACATCACTAAGGGTCTGTCAGGTGAGAAACACTCTCCATGTGAAACAGCAAGCTTTGTGGAGAGGTGGGTTTTTGCAGTGAGATGCTTCAGAAATTGCTTCAGAAATACATTGTGCCAATTGCTCACACATAGATAGCTCCGCATGCTCTGTGGCTCAGGATCTAATTTGTCCATGCCACCACCTGGGCAGGGTGGGGGGTACCCAATTATTTAAGACATGGCTCTTCTCTGAGTGTATGATTTGCCAGGCATTCTTTTCGGCATTCTCACATTGTCATAGCAACTCTGTGTGTGGATCCTACCATTACCTTCATTTTAGAAATGAAAGAGGTATGGTTCAGAGAGGTTAGGAATTTTGCCTACATCACACAGCTAGCTGATAAAAAGTCTTGCACTTTATTTAAGGAAATTCTCCTCTCTAATTACACTCAAATCTTTGTTCTTTGGATATCAGCAGAGGTAAATATAAAGCAAGCATTTCTTCTGGAAATCAGAAATAGAAATAACTAAAAAGCAAGAACATGGAGGCTGTAGCTACATAAAGACAGACACTGATTCTGAGGTGCAGAGGGGGTGTGAATTGTTAAGAGGAACAAAAAGGTACATGTGCCCTCACACCTCTAGCTGTGCCGAGTCCTCANTACTGGATGACAACGGTGCATGTGCTAAAGGGCAGAGAAGGCTCAGGGACCTAGGTGTTGTGTGCACAGCTTTGTGAGGCTGCAAATGGCATATTAGATTCTACAGCTCTGTGCAGGCTGCATAGGTAGAATCTAGAGAAAATGAAAAAATATGTAATCAGAGTCTTTTGCCAGATCAGAAGATTACATTTAACTTACATTCTCATTATTTTTAATGTTTTCAACCAACACAGCGCTGAGCTTAAAATCAGAGAGAACATAATCTATTTATAAGAACGTAGGTGGGTAATTGGAGAGGCCTGCTCAGTCTGCGATCTGGAGTTCAGGTCAACACTGCTCCCAGGGTAGGAGAGATTAGCAATTTGGCCAAGAGAAAAATGAAGCAGAGATTCAGGGCAATTTCCTGAGAAGCTTGGTGTAGAATTATTACTCTCTCTGAAAGACGAGAGACACATGAAGACAAAAGCAAAATATTAGACATTGGCTCTATTTTCCTTTAAATTCCACATATACAGATTCAACTTTCTATTCTCAACCTGAGTAGCCATAAGGTACTAAGCAAACACTGGGGAAAGCTCCTTGCTTAAATGAGTTTCAGCAAACTCTCTTTTAATAGGCTATTAATGAAAGGAGGGTATTCCAGAGTTATAAATAAATTTTGGAAACACTGAGATAAGCAAAGAACAATGGGTCTTTTTGCTGTAAAGCTGCTCAAAGCTAATTTACTTGGTATTCTCACTTTGCTCTGTACATCCAATATGTAGCCCATTTATTTCAGTACAGGACACTATATACCATGCTTCATTCTAGACTAGGGTTTGGAAAATTCTGGTTTATATTTACTGTAGGAAAAAACGAAAGCAAAGAATTGTGCCTAAGCTTTTATTTTTTAAATGACAAAACTACACAAAGCCAGGGCCTCCTTGCTATAATATTAAGTTGGGATATTTCATTACTAACGATCCCCTAATTCACATTTTATGATCCTGTCAGCACAACAAAACATGTCTTTGTCCACAAAGAAAGTTTTTGCACAGCTTCAGATCTTGGGCCTTTCCTCCAGCTGCCATATTAACGAGAAAAGAAGGATCACTGGAAAAGGTGGGCAGTCAGAATAATTTAGTCATNTTTATATGGATTTATCAAGTGGCAACTAGTGCCACAGCCCAAGCTTGGCAAAGGCTACGGAACATGTCAGGAAGCCCATTGGTCATCAGGCACCTGGGTCAAAACAGATTTTATCTTCTGTCCCCAAANCCAAATGCTAAAGTCATGCATATAATCTGCAGAAAGGAGTTGGAGAGAGAATAAACAACCCTTGTACCTTAGTTCCTTGCCCAAGGAAAGATCTTCCAGGTCAAAGTTAGATAGAAGACCATGATTATCTCTGCCTAGCTTACAGGCCATTGAGTCCCAACTGCACACTTATTAAATGTGGGGAAAACAAGNGCTGAGNAATATACACAGCTTGTGTCCCAATTTAGGAGAAATGGTTTGAATCAAACTTGTTGCTGAGACTCTCTCATGGACAGACNTAGGAGGATTTGTCATTATGCGTGGTCCTTGCCTTTANGAGTCCACAGTTTAATGGTAGAACGCTAAGGAATGCTCTCCATGGAGATAAGTATGTCCAAGTCACACAAAAGGCAATAGCTTACTAGTCAGAAGTAAATGAAGCTCTCACAGAAGAGCTATTATGCAAGGCCTATCTCAGGGGTATGCAACTTAATTCTTCCCTTCAATGTAAACTGCTCTTGCTGACTCATGTTTAATGGACAGAGTCAACAAATAGAGGCAAATTAGTCTTTCCACGGAGAAATGAATAAACACCAAGCAATCAAGGTTAATGTCAGCAATGATAAGTCAAGTGACATCATACATACCCTCATAGGCATGTTGAAAAGGGTACTTCAGCTCCATGCTATGCTTTCCCAAAAATACATATTCTCATTGTAATGGTGAGAAAACCACAGACAAGCCCAATGACAGAAGAAAAACACTTGACCTCCAAATTTCACAATGTAATTTATTTAAAGGAAAAGGTGAGAAAATGAAACATATCAGAGGAAAGCAAGGAGACATGAAGACTAAAATAAATATGAATTGGACCAATCAACAGGAGAAAAAAAGGGCACTGGGGAAAACAAGTGAAATCTGAATACAAACTTTAGTTTAATGAATAGTATGGTAACAAATACTGATTTCTTAGCCTGAATGTGCTGCATGATCACGTATAATGCTAACACTAAAGCATTCTGAGTAAAGGGTATATGGCAATTCACTATACATACATACATACACACACACACACACACACACACACACACACACATATATATATATATATAAATCACCTGTTCGTCTCTATGATGAGATACTCAAGGCAAGATGCTGTTTAAGAACAGACGTTCCTTTAGCTCACCTGTTGGAGGTTTGAAAGTCCATATGTAATGTGTAGGACTCTGGTGAGGAGCCACTTGACTGTTTCACTTCATAGCAAGGACATATTTGTATCTTTGTTTAGTCTCTCTCCTTATCCCTTCTCCTAATAAAACCACCAAGATTAAATCATGTGGGTTCAACCTTAAATACCTAATCCAATACAACCATCCAACTACTCCTGAGAGACCTCTAAAGACATCACATTAACTTTCTATTCTCTTATTGCCACTGACCTATGACTTTAAGGGTCAAACTACCGGAATTGGGAGGAGAGAGACAAACCATATTCAAACTGTAACACTNTTTCATCTGTGCTCATTTGTTATAAGTTTNTAAGAATTACAAAATTACAAGTCATTTAGAACAACACAAGGTGGCTTAGAAGAGTTTAGAGGGATTACTTATTCCTGTAAGACAATCTGGAGAAGAAAAAGGCAGACCAAACAAAGACACTGTTGTCAGGGGGAACATATGCTCAGGACGATAGAGAACTAAGTGTTCTGAGCTCTTGTGCATTTAGTTTGGTGTCAGAGCATGCTGGGCAGGTGGGAAAGAAGGCTTGGAAACAGACACCAGTGCA
Organism: Neotoma lepida; assembly: GCA_001675575.1. NCBI lineage: Eukaryota > Metazoa > Chordata > Mammalia > Rodentia > Cricetidae > Neotoma > Neotoma lepida. The sequence goes on along the minus strand of LZPO01066462.1, from coordinate 119,937 downwards.
GGGACTCTTAAGGGCACTGCTAAGAACATTAGCATAGCAATGAAGGATTTCAAGTAGAGAAAGCCTGTCACATAGGAAGCAAATATCTAGTTAGATGAGTTGGCACAGACAGCAGAGAGTTGTTTGTGTCCAGCTGTAAAGAAGGAATGAGGGGAATTTGCAAGTTATCTACCAGTTTAGCCTTCCCTGAGTACCCTAATCTGACATGACTCCCTATGTTGGTCAGTGGAGAGAAAAAAAGCAGAATTTCTTTATGGGAACTTACATGAAAATGTGAAGGTGGAAGGCTGCTTGTTCTTGTTGCTGGTCTTATCATAAACAAGGAAGAACATTTGGGGGAAAGACACAGGCAACTATGCAGAACTATGGATGGAATAACAAAACAAATTAAGGTTAAGTCTGACAGCAAATCTATAACTAAATATGAGGAAATAGGATTTGCATAGTGGATCATGGAACTCCCCCTCACAACCCTTCATATCTCCCCAGAAAATCTCAGAGTCAAGTGCAAACTCCCACTCAATATCAATGATCACATGTGTCAATCATTTTTATAATCCACTCCCCTTGTCGAATTTTATCACTGGTATCCCAATCTTACATCCTTTAAAAAAATGAACTGGAATAAGATAAATTTGAGTTCCCAGTCTTGTACCTATTTATAAGCTATGCTTGGAGGCTGATCTGCCTTTTCTTGGGCCCAAGTCTTACATCATTATTCAATAATATTATATATATATATATATATATATATATATATTTCCTCATCACCACAAAGTCTTCCCTGACTACACAGATACTACAAACTGTTCCTTACTCCAATTTTTATGTGTTTCTGGCTTTTCCCTATAAAGAAATAGAGTTTACTTTCCCAGTCTCCTCTGCATGTAAAGGTGGTTGTGTGAGTCACTTTTGACAGAGTTCTAAGGTGATCTTTGGAAGAACTTCTCAAAAACATTTGCTCTAAAAAAGCAGAAAGCTCACAGGGAGACTTCTGTTTTGTTTTCTGCTTGTGCTCACATATGGCTATTTCTGATGTTCTGTTAATGCTGGGGGCCTGGGGGCCAACCTCATCTGGGAAACTCTGAGGGAACCAAAGACACTCTCTTGAGCTGTGAAGTCATATTGTATCCAAGTTTTGGGTCACATGAAATAATAGAATGTTTTTATTGTCTAATTTCCTAGGGTAAAGACTATAGTAGTTACAGAAGACACTACTTAAGATCTTTCTAAATGAGTTAAATGTATGGATTTTTCTAACGTCAAAGCCTTTTCAATGTACCATCACCAGCCAGCAACTGTTCCTTAGAATAAGAGCCTGTGCCTTTTTCTTGCCCTGGAATGAAGAGAGCATAGGTCTGACCCCAGAAAGCAATTACTCTCCCATGTGAAATCCAGTCTGGCGCAAGGGAAGCTATNCAAGGCCAAGACATCATCTCCTTATGACTTCAACTACCTTGAAATGCCAAGTGCTGATTTTCATAGCATTTCCCCTGAGAGAAATTATTAGTTTAATGAGAAATATGGGCTCTCATCTGCATCTCAAGACATGTGACATGCAGAAGTATTATTTTCACCAACCTGGAACCTCTCACACATAAACACTCAGAGGTCAAATAAAATCTCCCTTTCACATTTTACAGTTCAATACTCAGAACTAAGCTAATGGGCCCATGGAGAATCAGTAATTCATAAACAACCAAGGAACTTCTAACACACAATGATCCCTAAGGGGATGGTAATTAGATACGGTAAAAGAAGAACAAGAAGATGGTCACTATAATAGTTTCCCTTTATACATGTTTCTAATTTCAGTTATCTGTAGTCACCCAGAATAAAAAAANATATAAAATGAAAAATTTCAGAAATAAACTATTGAATGATCTACCATTCTTAGTAGAATAATGATATGTTGCACTATTTTGTGTCATCTGAGATAGGAAGCCTACTATATCCACACTAAATATACAATTCACATGTTAAACATTTCAAAATCATCTGAGTTTTCAAATCTATGTTGTGATATTGTAGTGCTTATCTTCAAGTACAACATATTTTATTTAATAATGGTCATAACATAAAAGAGTCTGGATAGGGAAAAATCATAATTTTCAGACATATATGCAGGGGTTTTAGAATATGTGTTCTATGGATATGAGAGAAATACTGATGTAAACTGTAAGCATTATCTTAGGACTTCAGCTTAGCTGTTTCTTATAGCTCTGATGACATTTCTAGTATTTAATGATTAAGACCCAATTTTGTTGACATGAAACAGAACAATTAAGTCAATTGCTCAAAAAGTATCAGTAAAATAAGGTATGGAAGTGCCTGTGTCCATCAACAAGTAGATGTATAAGCAAAGTGGTACCTGCAATGGAATGTCATTTAGCTATAAACAGAAACTACGTTCTAATGCATGTGTCACTCAACATGGATGATGCTTGCACAAAATGACAAGTGTAAAATAAAATGATAAACGTACAGACTGAATGATTCCACTTGGAATATCTAGGGTAGGAAAATTCATTGAGATAGAAAGATGATTTGAGTTTACCAGAAATTGAATGTGTGTAGGAGTAGGGAGTCATTTTTAAATAAAATTTATATTTACTCTTAAAATGTTTCTTACATACATGCATGTACTATTCTAACTCCTAGTCCCCCCCCCACTGTTATAGAATATTACTTTAAAAATGTGTATAAAAGCCGGGCGGTGGTGGCGCACGCCTTTAATCCCAGCACTCAGGAGGCAGAGGCAGGCGGATCTATGTGAGTTCGAGGCCAGCCTGGGCTACTGAGTGAGTTCCAGGAAAGGCTCAAAGCTACACAGAGCAACCCTGTCTTGAAAAACCAAAAAAAAAAAAGTGTATAAAATGTGTTAGTTTGTTTATGCTGCATTTGTTTAATTATGTAAATATGTGTTGCTGTTTTGCCTTGCCTGCCTAAGGTACCTCTGATTGGTCTAATAAAAAGCTGAATGGCCAATAGCTAGGCAGTAGAGGGATATGTGGGGCTGGTAAGCAGAGAGAATAATTAGGATGAGGAATCTAAGCTCAGGAGAGGAGAGAGAATAAGGGAAAAAGAAAGGGAGACTCCCAGGGCCAGCTAGCCAGGCAGCCACCAGCCAGCTAGACATGAAGTACAACATACAGAATGAAAGAAAGGTAAAAAGCCCCAAGGCAAAACATAGATGAAGAGAAACAGGTTATTTTAATTTATTAGAGCTAGTGGGACAAACATAAGGTAAGGCAACCTTCGTAACTAATAGTAAGTCTCCTTATCATGATTTGGGAGCTCATTGGTGGCTCAAAAGAAAGCCTGCTACATTCTGCCCCATCACATTGCCCTCAAAATTTTGTATCGTTTCTTCCTTTTCTTAATGTAACCCAGTGAGTCCAATTAGTAGTATGTACATGGAGTATGGGTGTGGGGGCAATCACTGAAGCATGGGTAACACATCACTCACCACACCCATGTTATAGAATAGTCTTTTTGTACACTGTGAAGATGTGTTGCTCTCATTGGTTTAATAAAGAACTAATGGCCAATAGCTAAGGAGGAAGAGGTTANNCAGGACTTGTGGACAGGAAAAAATANCATGAGGATGAAGAAGGGTGGAGATGCAAGGAGATGCAGAGAGAAGCAAAATGAACATGCCATAGTGAAAAAGTGTCCTGCCACATGGTAAAGCATAGATAAGAAATATGAGTTAATTTAAGATGTTAGAGCTAGTAACAAGCCTAAGCTATTGGCCAAATATTTACAATTAATAATAAGTTTTTGGTGGTTATTTGNGAGCCAGTGGTCCCAACAAAGAACACCACCTACACATCCACACAGGAAAGTGACTCTTCCCTAGCATTTACCAATTGCCAATAACTTAAATAAGACTGAGGCCTTTGAAGCCCTTCCTCTATCCATGCTGGAATTTTAACTGGCTTGATCTTTGGGAGTCTTAATGTTTATAGAATTTCTGTTTATAGTGACAGAAAAATGTTTTAGAAGTAAATGGTAGTGATGCTTATACACTGTGGATGTAATTAGTACCACTATGTTGTATACTAGAAAGTGATTAAAAGGACAAAGTATGTATTATATATTTTACATAATAAAAGGTTACATCAATAATAAATGTTTCAACAGCAATTTCAGACCCTTCTTTGGCTCCAAAGCTAATAATCTGTCTAGAAAACTATAAAATGTTCACAAAAGCATAATTTTAATGCTATCCAACAAAGCTTCACGTGACAATGAAAATGCTCTCTATCTGTCCTTCCCAATGCTGTATGCTGCAGCTACATATGATAATTGAGAATTTTAAATATGGCAAAAGTGCCTGAGTGACTTAAATTTAATTTTATCTAATTGAAATAATAGCTACATGTTGGGCAGTTGAAAGGTTGACACATAGAAATCTAAGGTGATGTTTTTGCAAAGAAGATGACATCTTGGCAACTGAAAAAAAATCCAAATCTTTCAAGTTAAGACTTCATAATTTAAAATGTATATCAAAATCTCTGAATTTTATTCACACATCCTTCAGCCTATTTCCTTGTCTCTGGTTCATCTTTCTCTCTATTCCACCCATCACTCAGAGCAACCTTGATAATAACAAATGTAATAACAGCATCTGCTNTCTCAGAATCCTACTAAGTAAAACCTTAGATGAATTTTAGTGGGAGGAGAGGCCCATATCTAAAGACTACATATTCTGTCAGACTGAGAAAAGACACTGTGGAAAAGGCAAAATTATGGAGAAAGTGAAAAGGTCAGTAGTTGCCATTGGTTATTGGTGAAGAAAGAATGAAGAGAAAGAGAATAGAAGATTTGGAGGACAGGGAAAGTGTTCTCCGTAATGACGGATCCTGGTAGATACAGGTTATTATGCATTTGTCAAANCCTATAGACTGTTCGACACCAAGAGTGAACCAGTGTAAACTGTAGCCTTCATCTAATAAAAAAAAAGATTAATCAATATAGGTTGATTGATATCAACAAATTAGCACCGTGGAGCATGAATGCTGAGAACNAGGAAGGTTGTCAGAGGAGTGCGGTTCACATGGACACACACGAAAGCTCTGTGCTCTGCTCAAGTTTTCTAAGACCTTAAAACTGCTCTAAAAATAAAGCTTATTTCCAAAAGATACTGAAAATTAGGATTCTGTGGCCAAGGTAATCCTGCATCAGCTGGCTCTCCCCTCTGATCTCCTTTCTCATTGCCTCCAATTCCATACCCCCCACTCCCCACGGACTAACTCCCTAAATCACCCAGCTCTTTCTCAACAGAGAGGCTAGTCCTTCCCAATGGAGTTAATGTTCCTTACCTTTCTCCTAAAGCAGCCTGGAAGGCATCATTTCTTTCAAGACCAGAATCCCCCTCCCTACCCACCCCTGAACACAGAAACAAAAACAAACAAACAAAAAAATCTTTTAACTATGAAAGTAGAATTAACTATTTCACACTTTTGGTATTTATTTATGCTCTTGAATAAATATTATGGCTCCCATTGTTTTATTACTAATCTATTTTTTCACACNTTCTCTGGGGAGATTTTATCAGTATCACCCATACTTCCCAGGATCTGGTCCAGACATTGTCCTTTGGGCCCTATTCCTCTTTCTCTTTACCCAGTTTCAACTGACTCTTCACTGTCATTGAAGCCACATTCACTGAATGACTCTCAATGGCAACACCACCACAGTCCGTTTGTTCCTCCAAAAGCAGCCAGTCCAAAGAGAATTCAGATCTTCAGCTCAAACCCCACCTCCTAGGGAAGTCTCTAAATTACCAGCCTAAAATAAATGCCCTGTTTATAAGTTCCCAAAATACTTGATGCTTCTTCCTCTAAGGCACTTACTAAGAATGTGACTAAATAATTATTTACAAAAAACTCCAGCTTATTTTTATTTTCTCCTTTTGACTTTAAGCTTCTTGTCCTATCCCTGCCCCCTACCTTATAGTTTTTGCTACAGTTACTGCCAAATAAGAAGTTATTAATATGTATTTGTTGAAAAAAATGAACTAAGTTTTCTATCTACCATAGACTAAGTAGATACTTAATGAGTACTTATAAAATATATAAAATATATAAAATATATAAAATATATAAAAATATATAAAAAATTTTATATATAAAATATATAAAATTACTATATATCTTTTATGTCCAGAACCTAGGGCACTCCCTGATTCACAATGAGTAGACAGCAAATTTAGCATTTGTTGCATGAAAATGTAAGAAAAAGCTTGGAAATCTTTTACACAAAGCTCTGCATAATCTCTGGCCCTTTTACAGTGGAAGCTATTTAGGTCTTATTCAGTTTTAGACTCAAGAGGCTGCTGCAAATGGAAACAATAACAATGCTTATGAGTCTGATAACAATGATTCTTTTCATTTATCAAATGCTTTTCAAGCACACTTAGATCACCTTGTTTTTGTTAATCTACATATTTGGTAATACAAAGATGTTTTTAGAAATGGCCACTGGGGTTCTGAGAGTGTATGTGGCCCACATACACAAGTACCACAGTGAACAAGTGACCAGNCAGATGCTGGCAGCTTGGCCCCTAAGCTCAGGCATGGAGTGGGAGTGAAGGATGCCAAGACAGAGAAGGAAAACAAGTGCTCATGATTTCTATAGGCCAGGACCGATGGGGAGAGGCAGAATGGACCCTGATTACAATCTGAAGGAGATTCTTCTGATGAAAGAGAGTTGATTGGATTCTGCTGTGATGCCAAAGTCTGTCAGCAATCAAACACCCTCTGGCTACCTCTGCACAGCCGGAACTGGAACACTAGAGGCAGAAGCTAGCTTGCAGCTGGAGAAGACGCTGGGGGACAAGGGTTCACTCAGCTTCAGGCTGTAGTCAAAGTGGTAGATGGCTCACTTGTCCATTCACAGGACCTCTAATGAAAACTACTTCTCATTTAGAACTGAGAAAAAGGAAGTACCCTATGCTGAGGGTAAGAGACAAAGAAAAGTGGGAGTAACTCCTTACAATTGGAGGTGTAGAGAAGGCTTTAAATAATTATGACATAGATTATCAATCAGGTCCTCTCCCAAATCACATTGAAGTCATTATTATAACCCTGTTGGATTCACTTACCTAGGCTGTCAGAGAGGAAATGTCTTGCTGAAGTAGAAAGAGCCAGGATGATGATCCAACTGTGTCTGATTCTCTCTGGCTAATCTATGTAATCCAAAGCGTTCCTAATACTAAATAAAGATGTCAAAATAGAAGGAGGAGCTACAGTTTCCCTGAGAGATCAATATAGATTTAGAGTCTTAGATACATAGTGTGGGCAAGTTAGGGACATTACTCATACCCTAGCATGATGGTTCTCCTGTGTTTGTTATAATGACCTGAAACAGCAAAGCAGAGGTGAAATGTTTTTAAACAGATGACAGAGTTGCCAGTTAAAATCAGACCAGCTCCTTCAGACTTCACTCAGAGATCCCAAGAAGCAAAAGCCAAGCAGAAAGGCAGCTTCCTTCTTTTCCCTGAAGCAATGTGTTGTGGCTAACTACAACATGGTAGCACTGCTGTTGAATTGAACTCATTTCAATGGACTTCTATATAAAGTATTACCACTTAAAATATAAAAACAAACATGGAGAAGATCAAAAGCAGTTCCCTCATGGATGTTTAAAGTACAAATGAGAAAAAATAAAAAGAACAGTAGATCCCGCTCAATACCATTCTGAGATAAAAGGATATGAGTCACATGCTGGCAAGGCTTATTCACAATCAGGCACCATTTTCAGGTTCTGAATACCATTTAATTGTTCGTTTGTTTATTTATATTTTATGTGCATGTATGTTGGCCTTAGTGTATGTATATATGCCAAGTGCATGTGGTACCTGAAGAAGCCAGGAGAGGGAGAAAGATTCCTTGATACTTCAGCTATAGATGTTTCAAGCCACTAAGTGGGAGATGGGAACTCAACATTGGTCTTCTGCTAGAGCTTAAATTACTCTTAACTGCTGGTCCATCTCTGCAGCCCCAGTAAGTTCTTTTAATACTCAACTCATGCTGTACTATGGACAGTCCTATAACAGACTCCCTTATGATAAAATAAATATTTCAGTAAAGATCTATCATTTCAGTTATACACTAAGAAAATATTTTTCTAGTTTTCTCAAAAGTCAGGAAAACATACCTATAAGGTTCTGAACAAGTTACACCCTTAGTAAAAATGTTCAGAGTGAACAACAGTAAAAGTCAAACAAGGTATGTACTATACACACTCAACCCCACAAGCTCATATGTACATGTACATGTTCATATACATTCATACATGTACCCAAGGCTGCAGTGATAATTGGAGCAATGACAGGCCCAAGTTCTGGGGACAAAGTGAGTCAAGGGTGGGGCTACATCTCTTGCATGAGTTATCATATTACAGATATTTCAGTCTTAGTGTTACAAACTCTGCTTCAGGACATGACAGCAGAATAAATCTTATTTCTTTTCCAATCATTTGAATGAGAAATGGGTCAACATTAAACCGGGGACAATTGTCTTTACATCACTCTGGGCATCACTTCTAATCACAAACTGGCAGACCACCAACCTCCTGTGGCACCTATATATAGTGAGGAAATTATCATATAATTTATGGCAAGCCATGTCTGAAAGTGACTTTCTCAACATCTGTTCTCCAACAGTCCCAAGAGCAGAGAAATAAAGAAAGCCNATGGGGTGGATGCAGAAATGTCATCTCCAGGATCACCAACTGCCTAATACAGTCCCTTCAAACACTCACTACATCTCTTTCCTCCATATCTCTCATACTGTCTTGGGTACACCCATGCCTTCTGCTAGAATATCTATCATCCTTCTAAACATTCCTCCATTCCACCTTGCTGCCAGAGCCTGTCTAGCCCAACTTGCCTCCCATTACAACTTTCCTTGGATGCTGAATCCCCCATATTTGAATTTGCTGTGAGGTAAACATCGGTTGGATTAGAACTAAATATAATGACTATATAAATAAAATCTATCTGACCCCTTCCTCTGCAACACAGGTAAAGAATCAGCAAAACTCATTGAAAAAGAGGCTCAAACATGTGCTGTGGACAACCCTGTTCTCTTTTTCATTCTAAGTCTANCTTCATAATTCTCTGCTTCTAATAAACTTTTCTCATATCATTGAGCATTCAGTTGTCCATTTGTGAAATGGTAAGAAAGTGTAAACTAATCGGGTTGCTGTGATAATCAAATGGGAAGAAGGTATATAGTCTTATGTATTATTTCCTTGCCCTCTTTTTTTGCTGTGATATAAATACTGAGCAAAGCATTGTTGGAAAGAAAAGGACTTATTTTTTGGCTTACAGGTTACAATCCACAATTGTAATGCTGAGGTAGAAGATCAAAGCAGGAACCAAAGAAGAGGAACACTGGTTACTCACTTGCTTCCTGCTTCTGCCAGCTAGCAGTTTCCTTATACAAGCCAACATCACCTGACCAAGGCTGTTACATCTCACAGATTCCTTCTGCAACAACCAGTAAACAAGAAATGACCCACAGACATGCCCATAGGCTAATATGACAGAATAAGTTTCTCAGCTGAGGTTCCCTCTTCCCAGGTATGTCAAATTGACAACAAAAACAGCAACAGCCATCACAAGTCCACTTTCTATCAATTTGGCACATGAACAGATCACTTTAAGCTATCCACTTTCCTGTCTTATTTGTCCCCACAATCTCATATTAATATCTTAATATATAATNGAGTATAACTTTAAAAATCTATCCTCAAAAAATCTAATTGCTTAAAAGTTCAATGTCTCATTAAAATATTCACTTAATTATGGACTCTTGTAAAATAAATGAGTTAATTACTTTCTTACTCCAAACCAGGTCACAACAACTAACCATGCTTAAGCAAAGCCAAAGTCCAAAGGTGTAACTCTATGTCTGACACTGGAGAAGCCATTTGCGATCTTCTGGGCTCCAAAGACAAGAGGAGCTCCATTTCTGTGGCTCTGCCATCCTCAACACACACAATATGTCTCACAGACTCAGACCTGCCCAACTCCATACCTGTGGCTGTCCCACAGTCCAGGCACCTTCAATATCCTGGGGTCTTCACTGAAACTACTCCGGGTTTCACCCTCAACAATGATCGCTTCAGGGATTCTGACCTGGTGCCAAGACTCTGCTTCTCTCAATAACCCTGCTCCCTGCCCAATCCTGGCATTCCCATGCAACAAATGCTGTAGCTCCACCACTGGCATCTCCTGGATTTTGACAGTGCCAAGCCTTAGCTGCTCTCTATAACCCCTTCAATCCCATAGATTTTATGCTGCCAAAACTAGTACCACATGGGAGGCTCTTACACATGACCAACTTTGGTTGCCAGCTTGAGATGTAGTCTTGGCTCCCTTTGGACCACAGCTTTTGTGTGTTGACCTGAGAAACTCCTTCCCAGAAAAAAAAAAAACTACCTTAACTGATCTGTTATTAATAACAGATGATTCTTTGGCCCCAGCTAACCAGTATCAATTGTCCCAGTAAAGCAAAGGCAGATTCTTCATCCAAAATAACACAAAAATGGCCCTGACAGTCTTTAAAGAACTCTCAAACGCCCCTCTGAAGTTTCTCAAACCAGGCCTCCATTGGCAGTATTGCCCTCTGCATTATTTTCTAAGCTCCCACAACTTCAGCTCATTCAACTGAGCACTTCCAGCCCCAAACTCCAAACATTTCTACACTACTCCCGCCAAAACAACATGTTCAGATACATCACAGCAACATCCTACTCTATCCTAACAGTTTCTGTCTTAGTTAGCTTTCTGTTGAGGTGCTAAACTACTCTGACCACATTGGCATGTGCTAGCTATTAAATGTAAAGTAATAGAAATAAATAGGTTTCTTAATCTCTCAATCTTTAGGATTGTGGATAATTGTGTAGTATATAGAGACTATTGAATTATACTACCTTCCCAGTTTAGGACCATCACGACTTGTATCTGTCAAACATTGACTTTGTGTCAGAAGAGATTTTCTTTCTTTCTTTCTTTCTTTCTTTCTTTCTTTCTTTCTTTCTTTCTTTCTTTCTTTCTTTCTTTCTTTCTTTCTTTCTTCCTTTCTTCCTTTCTTCCTTTCTTCCTTTCTTCCTTTCTTCCTTTCTTCCTTTCTTCCTTTCTTCCTTTCTTCCTTTCTATTCATTTTTTTTTATTTGAAATAAACCAGGCTGGCCTCAAACTCAGAAATCTGCCTGCCTTTGCCTCCTTAGTTCTGGAATTAAAGTCATGTGTCACCACCGCCTGCCAGAGGAGGCTATCAAGAAAAAGAAGAGTAAAGACTGTAGCCATAACCTGCCTTCATGGAGTTTATAGTTGACTCAGAGGGCAAGACAGAAAATTCACTGAGGGTGAGCATGAAATGTAATAGGGAAATCAAGGAAGAGGCCAGGGAATGTGCATGTACAGACCTATGGGAGTCTAATCTAGCCAGAAGCTGCAGGGGGCACTCATTTTAACACTATGGAATGTGAGGATGTAAGGATGAATGGAAGATGGCCTGGCAGAGTAAAGGGAAAGAGAAAAGCATGAGGCTTCATTCCTCATGGAACTTCAGTTTAATAGAGGGACTGATGAACAAACAATCATTCCAATAGAATGTTTATTAGCTTTATAAATAACAGCTGACTGGCATCTCTTTCTCTGATACCACAGTGCATGGCATGGTCCAAGAAAAGCTCTGGACTAAGCAGTCAGTCTGATTTCAAGGCTTGCTGTATTGGTGTCTCTCTCTGTGACCAGGGCCACCTTTCCCATTCTGCCCGGAGATTTCCGTCTGCCAAGTTGACAAGGTTGTANCAAATAATCATGCATACATTTCTGTGAAAATTCTTTGCTTTATAATGACACAGTGTTTTCCAGAACCCTCTCTGCATTTCTAGTAGAAACACACTTCTCTTCTTTCTGCTTTTTGCATTATTCCCTCTTACATGGAATGGCTGACATTTATTTTTAATATCCTCAGGACTTAAATCCCTGAATTATTCTAAATCTTGCCCAGACTTGACATCACAAATAAATTTTCAATCCCAGGAGTATGAAGATAAATGGAGGCTGCCACTTCTGTGACCTCCATCAGGGATTTGGCTCCAACGCTTTACNCAAGGAAAATGTACCAAGTCAGATTGCCGGGGAAGGATAATAGTTGAAAAATAATAATAATAAAAGGAAAAGAATGAGCAAAAAGAGAAAGGAAAGGAGA